>JANVCK010064003.1:0-12402 GCA_026546655.1 Epizoanthus illoricatus | reverse complement strand
GCAAGAGCAAGAGCAAGAGCAAGAGCAAGAGCAAGAGCAAGAGCAGGAGCAAGAGCAAGAACAAGAACAAGAACATAAAGAAAAAGGAGGAGGAGGAGAAGAAGAAGAAGAAGAAGAAGAAGAAGTAATCAAACAAACCTTTCAAGTAATACCTACAAAAATTATTATAATAATAATAATTATTATTATTATGCAGTAATAAATAAATAAATTGTACATATAGCGCTTTTCTGGTGTTCAAAATTAGAATGGAAGGGAATATACTTGCGCTGTTTGATTTTAATATCCTTATTCTTTGCAGTTTATCTCGATCGATCAACCTCTATCAGTATCACTGTAACTAGATTTCTTGCACACGGCCCTAGTGTGCCTAAAATCTCTATTGTGGCTTAGTGGTCTGGCAGTGAGCAATCCTTCACTTATTGGAATGAAAATCTGGAGCATTAAACTTGTCCTGGAACAGCCGTTTCTTCTTCTCCATAATGATGTTATTATTTTTATCTCAAAATACTCGGATTGTGATACAGATGAGAAAGTATACGGACAACAGCGCAGCTGTCTTTGATATTCCAGTTGGCAGGTACATTGATTCCGCAGTAAGCGTGCCAACAAAAACATGGTTTGGAAATTACACAAAACAAGACAAGTTTACTGATCACATAAGCAGATTAAGATTCGCTCTTAGAAAGAATCAGGTCAGACCATTTTATTGAATAGATTTTCTTTATTGATTGTTCTAATAGTTATCTTTGAACTGGATATACAAAATCAATAAACAATCATTATAACTAAGTGCCTTGGGCTATAACTAACATGCATTCGTATTTCTTTATAGTTCGAATCTTGTCAATAGTTCTAAAAGCTATTTCAAGAAGGGTCAACGGATAATAAAAAACATAAATCGTAATCCATAGAACCTAAAACAAAAGAAGAAACGCATACAAACATTGTGATTTTGAACTTACGTGCATAAGTTAAAAGTTAATATCATTCGAACCACATTTCACGCAAGCGAATGTTTATAACTTACTTTTTCTACCCGATACTTTATAGCGCTCGTATCATTTATACATTTTCAATTAACCTTTAACGAAACTATTATATCTATATTTATATCTATACCTGTATATTCCTTTGTACACTATAATATGCAAGATTTGTGCATTGATAGCAGTTGCAAACATTATTTGTATTTCTTTAATGAGTTCCGAACTGAGTTCTTTTGGAACCTATATTTGAGTCGATCAGTTTAACTTCAAGATCCTGACAGATATTATTGTACGTATTTTTCAAAAATTCGTCATTATACAATAATAATCCACCTATGTCTGTTGAAAACACAGTTGACGGCATTCTTGTAAAGAACAATTGAAGTTTGTTAAAAACCATTTAATAGAAACTGCACAATTGAAGTAGTTCTTGCATATGGAATTTATAAGTTTTCGTTTTAGAATTTAAACATACACTCGGTCCAAAATTTTTTAACTGGTTTAAAGCTTAAATTTCTTTGGGAAGAAGTACATCTTAAGGAACTGCAAAAATAGCCATGCAAAGATAAAAAGTGTGTATATACACGCATTTTGAAAAGCGAAAAGTCATTTTATAACGATATCTACTAATTCTAAAAAGTCAAAATCTTTTTATATGATAAACATTTTACTTCAGCTAACCTTTCTTGTGCAACTAAAAACTGCAACATGCAGCATTTTAAGTGAAATTAATACAATATTTAGGGACTGGATACCATTAAATCGTTCTCGTGTATTGTAGATAAATGTTGTTTCAAATCGCACCGTCTCGAAAAACTAACTTTACAATATCGACATCGATAGGGCGCATTATCTGTATGAATATGCATGTGAAATTTCAGATTTGAGAGCTTGTTAAAAGCCTTCTCACATAGACGACATTTATATGGTTTTTCACCTGTGTGAATTAGGGCGTGATTTCTCAAGTTACCTTTCTGGTGAAAACCTTTGCCACAAACCTCACACAAAAACTCTTTTACGTCACTATGCGTGCGTACATGAGTTTTTAAAGTCGACGATCGATTAAATGCTTTTTGGCAAATGTGGCATCGATGGGGCTTTGCAGAAGTGTGAATGATCTTATGTCGGCATAAAGTACTCGAAAGGCGAAAACCTTTTCCACACGTGCCACAGACAAAAGGTCGGGCATTAGTGTGAGAGGGCATTTTTAGATGAATAGCTAGCGTGTACTTTGTCTTAAATACTTTTCCACACTGTTCGCATTTGAATGGCTGCTTTACATCATCCTCAAGGATTTTCGTGGAAGGCATTTTCTTGCCGGCATTTGGAGCGAAGTGGAAATGAGCTGCATGCGTGTCTGCTTTTCTAGCACCCTTTTCAGAGTCACCTTTCTTGCACACTCCTTCAACACTAAGTTTTGATAATTTGTTTTCTCTCATGAAATCCAAATTGAACTCGTCTGCCTTCATTTTTCTTTTGAGATGGTTGAATGGAGATATGAGCTCTGGAAACTCACTGAATGAAGTTACAATGTTGTGATTCATATCTCCGCTCGGAAACGGGCTTCTTCCAATGAAGCTGGGCGATATTTCTCGAATAGAAGGCCGAGTAGTTGTGGAAATGTAGCTGAAGTAAGTGGATTCCCCGGCTGTTGAAGGCAATCTTTCTGCAAATGGTTCTGCAAGAAAAAGAAAGTTTATGCATTTACTATCAAAATTACTCAAACTGCCATCGCAAAAAAATAAAAACCACGAACAGGTTAAAATCCCACAAATTTGTACTTTTGGTTTAACTATGCATTCACAAGTATTTAGTTGAAACTACATTCGAACTTACTTTTTTGCATTTGAGAATTCTCGAGGAAAACTGGGTTTGGGTGGCTCCGCCGTTTCAGAAGGAATGACTTCGGCATTTTCTTCGTCAAAAGCTGACCCTAGTTTTGTAGTCGTACCACAGGCTGTGTAAAAATCCCAAAGTTAGTTGAATAATGAAGCGCAACTAGTATTGAATACAAATAAGTATAGCAACTTTTTAAAAGTGCACTAGCTAGTTTTGGCTTTAACTTTTACTTGCCTGTTCTTTCGCTAACTCGACCAATTGTTTCTGCTTTTGAAATAACGTTTTATGCAGACACACGTGTGAAGCGGAAGAGTGACTTGTTGAGCCTCAATACAAGCAAAGACAGCTTTGTGGGCTCTTTTAATACTGGACTAGGGCCAGTCAACGGCCGTGAGGGTTCGTACAAACACACACTCTTTGTTTGTATTTAACTATTCAACGCGTGATTGCCAAACAATTGCGCGTGTGCTTATCACCTGTTGACAAACAAAAGCCATAATTGAAATATACCCCCCGCTTGAACTTTACAAGTGAATGGAAAAACGTAGATCATTTAAACCAACCGTAATTACCCCCCTCTTTCACAGTAAATGGCGAATACGTCAACAAAAGTAGGCCTCTGGTAACTTCTAAACTGGCTTGTCAAGGCTTCTAAAGAACTCAACTCAAAATCTGACAAAAGCATTTATTTCACTGAATCCATCCACCTGTTAAATGTTTTAACTACCAGCTGTGTCGGATGGCCTTGTTTTGCTTTTTAAACATTGTATAATAGTGACAAACGCTGCAATATGGACTTTTATGTTTTGTACGTACTTGTTTCAAAGTGTACTCTCGCGTTAAGAGAGCTAATTAGCGGCCACGCGTGTATTTGCTCTCGGCGAGTGTCGGAGTAACTCTATTAACTCACTCAATGTGAACTCTTGTGTGCATCTTTAAAAGCAAGTATTATTAAGACATTGGTTGTTTAAATCAATATAAAACGTGAATAATTGTGAAAGTTGCTCAATGGAGGCATTAATTAGTGATTGATAAACTTTCCTTGAATCTTCAGTTTCAGGACCTCTCCTAACGAGGTGTTGTTAAAACGGGAGATTATTTGCCAAATTATTCCATTGCACTGTTGACCAACAAACTGTCCATTTCTCAATGTGTTTCTTATGTACGTACACATTAATTGTATGTCACGTTAGAATTGAAAAAATTGTTGTTTTCGTTCTAGATTTTCACCTGTTAAGCCGAACATGAGGAAATAGGATTGACCACTGTGTATTTCATAATAGCGCTTTCTAGACCACAGTTAGACGATTGTAAACAACTTAGAAATTAATAAGGGCCAGTTAAACTTGCTTTATTAAACTTTTGTGCAAAGATTTTTATTATCTGCAGCGGGCTCTGTGCCATTGGTTTTCACAAGATACTGTCTAACGATTACAATTTTAATAACTCTGTATTTATTTGACTGTTGTAAGTTCAACATAATCTCAAGTGGGCACTTTGTGGGTTTAAACTGAATAATTGTGGTCTAAGGGTCGTAATTTACAGTATAAAGCTGCTTAATTTGTCACTTAACAGTTGGGATCATAATAAAGTGAAATGCTTGAACCATTCCCGCTGTGAAGCTGGCTTTGTGTAGTTCGCGCCAAAACAAGGACTTCTGTTAAGCCTGTTACTCAGTTTTGGCATTTCCGGCGCTTAATGATCTATAACTGTTCTCGGTTGAAGTTTGCCATTGTACTTACAGAACACCCTTTTTTCCAATTCATTTGTTACCTTTCTTTTCTTTATTAGAGTGTGGGATAAAAACATACAGTATTGAACAGACCTTGGCCTTTAGTTTGGTTTTACAAACACCTGCACATAGGCCGACCTCAAAATGGACAAGATCCGTTCTAAGTTTATAATATGGCACTTTTGAGTAAAAATCATCCAAATAATTAATACGCTCTAACCACAGTTCATCTTCTAGGTTGCGTTTGCCATTTCTTTTGTTGAAATTATTGTCACTGCGGCATTGCTATGTTTCTCTCTGAAATCCAAATGTACATGTTTTAGGCCAGTTTCTATTATGGGATTTTGGACTTTGCGAATTTAATTCATTATAAACTGCATTAAATGAAAATATTGATTCAAACTTCGAATTTCGCAAACTTAGCTCCTGAATTGAGTTGAAATTCAAGTCTGTGACAATTTTTCAACAGAAATGCGACTACTAGTTCAAACGCCGCATATCTACTGATTTCAGCAATTCCTCACTGACGAATTGGATCGAAATTCAATTCTAGTGAATATATTCGACAGAAACTTGATATTTAAATTCGACAGTCGTAGTTTTACCACACTTAATTGAATTTGAAATTAACCTTCGTAGCAGGTACAGTTTCGTTTCTGTGTAGACCTCGATTTTCCTAAAAGTTACGAGCTCGAGTGCTCTTTGTAATTTCTTTCTAAAACGTTTGATTACTCTCTTAACATTAAAGAGCGCGTCTGGTTATATCGAAAGCTCGTAGTTAACTTTCCTAAAATGAGTTGTAACACATATATACTATTGTAAATATTTCCACAGCCATTACGGCGCTTCTTGAAGTTCGCATTTAGGCGGTTTCACTGTTCAATTTTTAATTTATGTTTGTCACAAAAATGCTCTTTTCATTTCGCCATTGATGTTGTATTCAAAATTCTTGCATGTTTTACTTACAAAGTGAATGGGCAATCTTTTCTTCAGTATTTTTGCTCGTTAAAACGGTAAACTTTCCCATAATGTTCAATGTCAACTCACACTTTTGGATATGCCAGTTTTATAACATAATTTATCTTTGTGGTCGTTCTAGAATTATAGAATTCGAAATTATTCTCTCGAGAGCACCGCATGCCATTTAAAATCTGTTTTCCTTCGCATGGCTGCACGCTATTTACTAACTTTTCTAATCGATTGTGGGAGAGTAAACAAAAAGATATAAAAAAGGCCTATCACAAATAAAAGGATGGAACTGCTAATTTAAAATTCCATTAAACAGTGGCACCTCAACTAATACTTTTGTGAGGTTAGATCTTAAATGTACCCTGGCTGCGAGAAGCTGTAAATTGATTTGGCCTTGCAGATGCACCATTACTATGCAACACGATACGATTTTCATAGAGCATATAGTTTTTTCCCCTCACAACACGAGTTTTGAAGACTTGAATGAAACCTACTTGTACTTGAAGACTTAAAAGTCTTCAGGATAATTATTTTGACAAGACAATTTGCAAAACTTAATTCTCGAGTGCGCGTAGCTCAACAAATTACAAACATTATTCTCGACTGAGTGATAATTTGAAGCATATCTCTCGGAATAGAAGTCTGTCACTTGGAGATGTAATACATCATGTACTTGCTACAGATCTCAGATAGGTTACCAGATCTTGAAAGAAGAGGCAATCAATAAGTCATTATTGTGTGTAAACAGCTATTAATGAATGTTTTAATTACAGTATTGAAGGCAGTGGTTAGATGCTATCGCTTTAACAAAACAAAACGTCCAGAGTATCTAATTTAATCAAATGGTAAACCGCAGCAACAGATCGAGAACAGTGAACTAATTGGCCATCAGCTGCGTGAAGCCATATCACTTGCTGTACGTTGAGGTGGTCCAAACACAAGTAATAATTACTGTTCAACCAAAACAAAAAGGTAAAATCAAACTGCAATAAACAAAAAAGAAAGGCGAGCTGGAGTTTTGCATTTTTGTCCACAAAACTTTAAAACGTAGTTCAAGTCAATGATTAAGTCAGTGTGGTAAAAGTGTTTCATTTATAAAAACACCTCTTTGCCAAGTATTTCATTTCCATAATCTGCGACGTTATGGTGAAATTATCTCCATTCAGCCCTCGTCTGCACTATTATGTTTTCAAAAACCTCCGTTTTCGAGACGTATTAGTGTGGACGGGGCCAAAAAGTACCTTTTTTGTTTCAAGTCTCCACGTTGGGAAGATTTTTCGAAAACCTTTGTCTTCGGTGAAAACGATCAACGTTTTGGATTATGTTAGTGTGGACGATCCGCACAACGCATAAAAAAGTATGCGTTTTCAAATGAAAACGGATTAGTGCATGTGGACGAGGTCTGAGTTCTTGCAGAGCAATTATAGTCCTTTTGTGTTCAGCGTTTTTCACAATAAGCTTTGTTATTTATTGTACAACCTTTTTTCAGATATTGGTCATGTCTACTTTTGATATCCACCGTTCCTAACTTCAGTCTATTTTCATCCTTGTAGTCTCCCAAACCCTATTTCAAGACTTTAATAATACAACACGATGATTATAGCCCACTTCATTATTATCGTTCATCGGTACACTTTAGGTTCGCAGTCAAAGACATGGAAAACAGTTTCTTTTCTTGGCAGACTAATTACGGACTTTTCCATTTGTTGGGATAAAGCCGGATTAATTTCAGTACTCGGCAACAGCTTTGACCATACATTTGTCTTGAAGACTTAGCTTTCTTGCATCAAAAAGCCATGTTTATACAATAGGCCATCCCCATTAATTAAATGCTTCGTTTCCCCTCTGTTTCTCAAAGTCGGGTCAGTCGGGGAAAGTAAAAAATAAAACTAAAAAGGAACGTGATACAGCCCCTACAACATTTTACAACAAACATTTTGTAAAATTGAAGTTTCGAAAAATATGGGTCGGTCACGTTTTCTTTGCATGGGTCCGTCAGGCGATGGGAAACAACTCCTTATATGGAGATGGTCATACTTATGCAAGTTGGGGCATAGTAAGCGTTCAGTAATATCCTTCTGGGGTAGTGACGGATTTACGTATTTCTGATTTTTCTCATCGAATTCCCGCCCTCAATCCACTAACCTGACCTAAACGTCTTGGTAGATCCGGCAAGATAAAAAACAACATTTATAACTTTAGTGTCATTTTCCGTTTATCGCAACTGCTTTTGTTTATAAGATTTCTATTTTGTTCGTCCTCTTTTTCAACAAAGAAAAAGGCAACTATAAATCACATGTGTGAAGGTTCACGAATTAGACTTTACAACAGTAGTGATACTCTCTGAACGAAACAAGTCTGTTCATGTCGGTTGGTATCTGCAATCTGCTTCAGTTTCCAAGAGTGAAACAAATAGTGAAGCAAAGTAGGAAGCGAGTTTATCAGTCCTTCATCGCACAAAGAGAGCAGGTTCGATTTTACCAGCACGCGCGTCAAAGAAATTCCCGCGTGCGCGCGAAACTGGAGAATTGTTTCACCCTGAATCAGCCAGTGCGAGTTTTGAGAATCGCTGCGTTCTGTTTGCAATCATACCGGTCAGATTGGCCACACTTTTCAAATGATACTATTAAAGTAATTTTGCTTGGTCCTAGATATTTCTTTTGGGGAATGTGTTTTGTTTTACCTTGTTGAAACCGATATATTGGTTATCAAACTAACCGGGCTATATAAACTAGAGAGAGAGAGTCCACATTTAGCTAGCCAAAAGCAGACCTCCAGTTAATCGTGATATCTTGCGGCTAGCTGGAAGTTATTTTTTCAAAACATCTCTTTGTAACGAATTTATACTTTCCGCAAACAAAACAACTGAACGTACTAAAAGAGCTAAGCTCGTACCGACCATAAAATTTTAAAACTGCTTAGAGATCTTAAACAGAATTAGCTTGATATGCAAGGTGTTTATTACTAAAACAAAAAGTCTAATTTGAATTGAAGACACTGAAATTAATATATGTGCCTTGAAACTGACACAGTCACTGTTGGTTTGGATCCGACAAAACACTGAATATTTTCAATGACGTCTGTCTGCTCCGTAATTTCCGAGTTGCCAGCATTCCATCGTGGTTGCGTGGTGGATTGAGTAATGTTTACAAGCAGGTAAACTTGTCTCCTCATGAACGATGCACTTTGTGCTGACAAAATGACAAACGCGCCAAAGGCGTCGCATTCTCGTTTGACTGAACAAGCTAAAAGCCAAGCAATCCCCCTTGTGTTGGTTTCGAAAGGATAATATAAAGTTAAACTACGTGTAAAATTTACAGCAATAGAAACTTCCCTGCACAGTAAATTCGTAAATATCCTGTGTATCCCAAGCTCTCAGCTTTGATTGTACATAACTTTTTCTGGTGATATAAAAACCAAATCAAACTCGATAACGACCAAACTTGGTTAGTTTTGAAACGAAAAAACCTCAACATGGCTTTGTATATGGTTAGAAATCGAATGATTCGGCCACATTGGTGAGCGGAAGTGAGTTTGTGCTTCCTAACGCTAAACGCGCTAATATACATTTTTGCAACAGTTTGAAACGGTTAAAAATGAAACGAAAACAATTTAACTAATATACAAAATCTCACACAATATAATATTTTTCAGTTATAACCATGATATGCATACCAACAGTATGTTTAGAGCAGCGGTTTAACGATGATAAAGGTATATACGTTTAGGTTTCGAGCAGCGAACGAAATGTAACAACCAGTATCATTAATTCACTGGCACTGCTCCGTCGTCAGTGAGGACTGATAGTATACCCAGCATAAACAATCAATTCTTAGTTCCAAAATATTCTTTATTGCTATCAACCCACAATTTTCATTAAGATCAAAATAAAACTGTAAAAACACAAAATTTTAATAGGTATGCACACATAGTCAATAATGTATTTGATCAATAGTTCAAAATCTTTATGTTGCCTTTACTGTTGTTGTTGCAAATTGTTCGTCAGTAGAAAAAGTAAACTATTGAGGTCATACATAGCCACTAGACAATATGGCTTTCCAAACGCCGGCCCGTTGGGCGAAGGAGAAGAAAGACTTCATTTCATTTCATTTCATTTGACATTTTGCATCTTCAATTCCTGCTTCGCCTCTTGTCTCGCCCGGCATAAAAGCAACAGTAAACACCGCTTTAGTCTGTTCAGAAATCTAAGGTAAAAACTGTTTCTCCCATATAAGATCCTTTATTTGCGGAGATCAGAAAAGTGCCAAACAAAATTTTACTTGAAAATTTTTGGACACGGATTTATGTTCTAGATCTTGTCTTGAAATTGGAGTAGCATACTTCCTTATGTTGCTAGTGTACTCGTTGATTTTATACGGCACTCTCTACATTTTAAAATAAAAACCTTTATAAACAGCCAGCCGCAAGGACATGGGAGATTGTATATTTATGAAAATGTATTAGTGAGGTGACCGTGCACTTTGACAAATGAGGTACCAAATCTGATTGGCTAAGAATGGATACAAGGCAAAATAGACAATAAAGTCAATATGAACTCTCATCAGTACCACTGAGGCAGGTTTTTTACCTAAATCTAAATCTTAGCTTTCCTTATCCTTTGTGCAAAGCAGGGATTGTTCTCGAACTTTGGTTCGAAGTTCGACTTCAAACTATCATGCGTGCTTACATTTACAAACTATGCGTTGAGACGGAAACTAATAAATCGGTCTGGGACTTTTTCTTTGCCGATTCGCTTAGAGTAGACACATTGGTGCAATAACTGGTCTTTCTGCTCTTGAATTCAAGAATACAGACTCGTATTCTAAATAAAATAGCTTATGCTATGCTAATACGGGAATGAACAGATATAAAGAAAATCCGCCACCAACTGTGCGATTCAGAAATTGAGAACCCAGCTTTTAAGCGGCCATGTTTTTATGGGGCGCGCGCAATATAATTAGGCGACCGAGTTTCATTGATGAACTGACGCCATAGAAGAGAAAAAGAAACTAAATTCTGGCAGTATACCACGGCTGGTTATTCGATTAACGTTTTGGACAATGAAAATGCTGACTTATGCGAAATTAAAACAAACTTCAGCTTGGCAGGTGATAGCGGGTCAGGGCAGGTGCAACTGCGCAATCTTTACTGTGCTGGGAAACTGAACTAAGGCTAAGAATTGTAACTGCGACTTTAAACTCTTCCGAAAATAGATGTACAAGTAGATAATTTAAAATACTATAAAGAGACGACATCATTCTAACGTTCGGAAGCTGACGATCCTAAGAGTAAAATGCACCGACTCCGGCAGGCGATTGAAGGAAATTAAAGTAAAACGGGCCCGTATTCCAACGTTTGATTCAGTTGGGCTGAAAAGGTCGATGCGGTTGGTCGAATTAGCACCGTGCAAGCTCGTAACTTTGCAAAAAGTAAGAAAGCTACTCAAAATTTAAGGATTTAAACATAAAACTCTTGTTCATTATTCTCTCCTCTCCGCCTTTACTCTGATATAGTTGGAGCAAAATTTTTGGATTCAAAATGTTAAGGTTATTTGCTTCAGTTTTTACGTATAAATTTGAGACTACAAGCTCGCTATCGGAACGACGACGGACACACGTCGAATTATTTCCACGCGCGAGAAAAATGGAAAATTGGCCGGCGCTGCATCCTGAATAAAACCAGTCTGACAAAGAACGGATAAATACCCATATATTTTTATGGTCCGCTATAAGTTCTCAAATAATGGACTTCTGACAATAACCTTGTCTATGTAGGTCCTCAAGACTTGGCTTTTAGTACAAGAGAGTGCAACCAAACACGCTGTTCCTTCAGTTCAGTATTTAGAAAAATCGAGCGCACTCTCCCACAAACGTTTGCCATTTTGACAGACAAAAAAATTCATATTTTGACGTTCATCGAAATTATTGGGGGTTTTCAGTTAACAGTTACCAAAAGGGTAGATTTGGAACAAAAACAAGTTTTGCATTTATCCCTCCTACCATTTCAGTACAAGATCTGTCGAGTTAGAGAGCTGACCACTAACGTCGAATAGCCTTCTCAAATGGAAAGCAACCAAGACTGAATGAGAGAGCCAGTGAAAACAGCTGTATTCGGCCTGACGTGATACTGAGACGAGTACAAGTATCCAACGTTATAACCCAAACAAAACATTTTGTGCGCTCTCATTGGCTAAAACAGGTCACATGAACAATCTCACTGGGCAAATATCAGGCAATAGCCCTCTTCAGGTTTCGATATCCCTCCAGTGAACAAAAACAAACCAAAAAGCGACCGCTTTTCACCTCCGTTTCTCCTCCGATATAAAAACAGTAAAGACAAACGACAACAAACAAATTTATATTCACTGATTTCTTTAGTATTAATTTTTCTTATCGGAACAAGATCAACGTACTAGACAGGAAACAATAAAAATTGTCAAAATCCGCGAACCTTAAGATGAAACATAACATGTGTAGCCAAAACCTGTGTTTACAGCATATGGACAAAAGTTTTAAAAGCTTTCAAACGAATTGTTCACACATTCCTTACCTTGAACCTTTTCGTCCAAAATTATTTAGCTTGAACAGCAACAGTTCAAACTTCAATGAGAGTTGGCAGCTACGATCATAGCGATCAAAGCAGTCATCCAATACTGTCAGCTGGACTTTTAGTATTAGATCTTTAACTCTAGCTGGGCCACTATAGTCCATTAAATCGATATCAAACTTGTTAAATGTCTCTATACTGACATTGTCAAACCAAAGTCTTTTCGCTTTAGCACCACTTGATCAGTGACAGTGAATGATTCCATCACGGATTCGTTGAGTCGTTCTATATTGTCTTGACTCCTTGCATGTTTTCCAGTTCTTGTCT
>JANVCK010063892.1:0-12403 GCA_026546655.1 Epizoanthus illoricatus | reverse complement strand
GGACACGGACACGGACACGGACACGGACACGGACACGGACACGGACACGGACACGGACACGGACATGGACACGGACAATGAACATGTATAGATGAACCAACTTATTTGTGGTAAGCTTGGTATCGATGACAGTAAGGACATGGGACATATCTCGTAAAATGTATTTCCTTTTCGTACCGCCAGTCACCAGTCGGCGTGTGCTTAGATATGGAGTTGTTTTGTCTTACGAAAAATAGCTTCGAAAAGGGTTAAATATGTCAAAAATACGTCAAGAAGGTCTCAAGCAAAGGCGGCACACATACACACCTCTTATTAGCCAAGTGCGAGGTCCGTACGGTACGTTATGGACCGAGTTTTTTCTTTCCTTTTATGGCTCAAGCGCGAAGCGCGCGGGCCATAAAAAAAGGAAGGAAAAAATGAGGATCCGTAACTTGCCGTACGGACCGAGCACACGACGCTAATAAGATGTTTATTATATGGCTTTTTGATCATTTGGAGCTTTTGTTTACAGAACAAAACTTGAAAAAGTAAACAAGAGAGAGCGAGAGGTTAGTACGGCAACTTACGGACCTGCAATTGACCAATCACAGCGCGCGAAATTAATCAGTCATACAATAAATACACATATTACCGTGATACCCACCGATTTGAACGAGCTGGTAAAGATATCGTCCACAGACTTTGTGAGCCTATATCTGTCATTTCCTCGGTTCCCGTATGTGATGAACATCAGGCACATCACGAACAACACGTAGACAAAGATTTCGCCAATCACTTTGGCGGCTTCTGTCACATTTTGCCGGAAAGTTCTCGCTTTCACCAATTCTTCCCCACTAAGTGGTTCAACCTTTGGCAATTACAGGATAATCTTAGCAAAACAGTGACCATTTAACAATTATACCATGAATGTGTGTTTAACGTGCGTTTAACATTATATATGCTGACGTAAATCACATCAGCATATATGATATCAATCATCCTTAAGGAATTGCACAACAAGTCAAAACAAACGCTGTCTGAAAATCGGTGAAAAAACTAATGACTCAGATGGAATTTGCAGTGCAAGGGTGGATCCAGAAATTTCGGAAAGGGTGGGGGCGGAATATGGGTGTCCGGGGTCCAAGGGATATATTTTGTTATGTTACGAAAAGGGGGGGGCTCCCATGTTGCCACATATTCGCCCCTGAAGTGAATCCACGACATTCAGGCAACTAGACCGCTGCTGAGCTACTGAGCTGGGGATAGTGCATGAGTAGCTCAGTTAGTATAAACAGCGATCTGGACACCCACAGGTCGTGGGTTAAAATCCTGAGTCAGTTATGTTTTCACTGATTTTCAGTCAGCGTTGGTTTCAACATACAACATACATGTATAAAAACTAAGTAGCATGACATAACTCTGTAGTATGTGTCACGGCCTTGGATGGATCGCTTGTGTTGCTAGTGAAGTCAAAATGCCTATGGTAAGCAACGATCTCATGTTGTGTGTATACGGTGCATTCTGAGCAGAAATGGTGCATGGTATCTGTACATCTTATACCTTCTTGTATTTACTGGTCTCCAGCTTAACTTTGTTAACAGACTGCGGAGTTTGTTCCTCGAGCGGTTTCTTGATGATCCAGGCAAGAAGAATGGACAGCAATATTACCTTCAACGGCTGCATCACACACACGTCTTGAACGAAGGATATCAACACGGATGTCAGCCATTGATTGGAGATTTCCGCACCCCACTGCATGCTGTAAAACAAGGTAAAAGTTGCAGCGGTAGCTGATGTCGCTAAGCACAAGAACCAGCCAATATAGACAAAGAAATGTGGTAAGCATCTCGGCGTTTTAGACTTTTGTTGTGAGCTTTCTAGATCTTTGTTGCCAACGGCATATTTTGTGCTTGAGTTTTTTGGTACAAGTTTTGCGTTGCGGAATATTGTCACGATAAGAAGATTGATAGGAACCACGACTAAAGCGCTCTGCACTCCAATCACCAGCTGTCGAAGACTGAGCCTTAATGGGCCAAGTTTAAAAGTATCCTCTTGCTTTTCACCAAACTGATAGAACATCGCACTAGCAACCATGGCACTCAGTAGCACCGCAAGGCAACATGACACTCTCTGCGCACGCGTGAACGGGCTGTGTGGGGGCCTGGTAGCAACTGAAAGCCACAAGTGGCCATCACCAAGACTTTGCGAGACTCGGGAACGAAAAAGGAATTTGAATCCCGACAAAGTTTTCTTGTCTGCAACGTCAAATTCCGCTTGTACTTCGCCGTCATCTTTATCGACTGCGAGCCAACGGTTACAGACAAAATACCACTTGTCTTTGGTCTCAAGATCAGCGATAACTATCTGATTCACAAACCATGAAGGATTTGATCCAGCGCTATTGTGCCACAATTTGAGTTTCTTTATCTTTCCCAACGCTTGTGGTAGTGAAACAACGAAGTTATTGATGCTTGCCCTCGCAAACAGTTGCTTTTTACTATACTGGTCTGATAACTGTATGACGTCACTATCACCATCTTCCCCATATATGATCATGGCCACGTTGGCAGAAGTTCCACACTTTCTCCACATGCCCGTATAAACAGCAACATCATAGCAATGTCTGCCACCCGACTGCAGGCGGAGATTCTCAACTGCCTAAGGAAAAAGTGTAAATTACTTAATATTTGGAATGCAATGTGCCTTACAAAATATTACATAGGTCACCCACATGATTCTCGTTTTATACCTGGTATTTTTCCTGTAATTGATTTCATCTACTGAAATTTGCCAATTGAAAAATTGAACTAATTGTTCGCAAAATCTTATTACTAGTGATTTGCAATAGACGCTTCTGAAACTCATTCAATTACAATCAAAAGTTGCATCTGGGGCAATACCCTAAAAGAAAAGTGACTATTCCCATCAAAAACATGATTTATGAAAACAGCATTCGTGATTAATGGTAGATGAACCATTTTTCTTGACAATGCTCCTTCATGTTTGAACATTAATGATGATGGTGATAATGGTAAGGATAAAGTTGATGGTATCGATAACGACAATGTCAACGACAACGATAACAGCAATGACAACGGTAACGACAACGATGACGATAATTATGACGGTGACAGCGATTGTGATAATGATAATGATAATGATAATGATAATAATAATAATAATAATAATAATAATAATAATAACGATGATGATGATGATGATAATGATGATGATGACATTGATGACAATAAGCTAATCACAGAGCATTTGTTCTAGAATTTGCCAAAAGGCAACAAAACAAAATAATATGCTATTGCACTCAAGCCACACTGAAGTGTTATATGTAACTAAACGCGTTGTACTCACCTTGAGTTCATCATTCTTGTCTGAACGCCTGGCTAAAACCAAAGCCAAGACGTAGATGGCAAACATGCCGCATATTGTACCAAGCACAACATAGTTCTTGGTTTCATCAATCCGACTAAACTCCAAGAACACCTTGTCAAAATCAATCGGGTTGGGTGCCACAAAAAAATTACCACCAAACGATGACAAATGGTTACAAAGGCACTGAAGTGCTTCGAGACGAGATTTTGGTCCCACCTGAAAATGAAATTAGAAAAGCAATTATACGTTTTTGATAACCTGCGTGACCAAGCATTTTTAAATTAAAAATTAAAAAACTAGCTAGAATGCCTGGTAAATATTAAACCGTTTGGACATCTTGCGCCGATAAAATTTGCAACAGTAGTATATGTGTTATTAAAAAAGTGTTTAAAATCTCTTAATTACGTTTGGTTGTGGCTTGGTTTTGGCTTGCTTCCAAGTCACGTATTCTGAAATATTTTTTTAATTTGAGGAAAACCAATCACACAAATTTTTATATCACAACTGGACGTTTACTTTTAATTTTTTTTTTTACATTAAACTGCAAATCTTTCTCACTCACATAGTTCAATAAAGCTTTTTACTCCAAGATGCGTTGCAAGATCATTTCACTGTAATTGTTGATGTCATAATAAGAATAAATTCAATAAATAGTCTCAGCTGAATGATTTCAAAAGGGGTAACAATCCAAGTTTTTTTACTGCAAGAGCCAACAGAATAAGGACGTTGGAGTTTCACAAAAGGCAAAGCCCCAAACACATGGTTGGCCTCAGATACCAAGTTCCTTGGGCTCCAATGTTCCATGAACAAATATGTTTGGCATAAATATCCGAAGTCCTCCCTTTCGGATCCTAGAAGGAGCTCCTATCTAGACACTTCTCTGAATGTCTGTGTCAGTTATTGCGGGGCTGGAAAGTTTCGGAATAGATTTCATTGAAATGCAACATAAGTAAAAAATAAAGAAGAAATAAATGCTCATACAACTCACCCTGCAGCCATCAGATGTCCACTTTGATGCATTTGGATTCCAATACAGACAGGTTGACATAGATACGGACGTCGTATAATTTAGATCAGTGGTGGTGTTATATCGTGGCACATCCAGTCTTGTGGGGGGTAGGGTGGTGGGTGGATCCTTGACTCCGATACATGATCTCTTCATTCGCCCATTTCTAGAGAAACAATCTCTGCGCAGGCGTACGTGAGGGGTATTCGTGTCTCCAGTATGGCGATCATCCGTAACTGCAGTATCAGCAGTTCGGTTGTACATAACACCAATATAATGTAGTCCAGTGTGCCCTGTTAGTGCGTGAGATATGGTAATAACATAGGGATCCACGCTACAGTTTACATATCCTGTACTTTCGGAATAATTACAGGATTCAAAGTTCGGAATAACCGCTGATACATTGAATTCTTCGCTGGTTGGACGGACGCCATATCTGACAAGAACTGTTATATTTCTGTTTCCATGTGGCTTCAGTCTTATTGAAACGGCGTATTCACGGCCAGGGATGGTAATCTGGTGATACTGCATACTACCATTGAAGCTCGGCTTCACAAAATAGCTTTTTATTTCAACATCTGGTTGTTTGCTGTTGGGTGGAATGATCAATTCTACTTCCTGTGGTAGAGCAGAAACATTATAATGGGTTCCATTTGCATCTTTAAGCTCAAAATCGAGGACCTTAGATTTGACGTTTCTAGCGCTCTCGTCCCAAGTGAATGGATTGCTTGCCAAGGATAACATCTAAAAAGAAAATTGAAGAAGAAGATTAATGCTCCTTCTTATTGGTCAATAATAGTTATTGTATAATTGTTAGGACAAAAAGCAGTAGAAAACGGTTGATTGTGTCTTTGAAACTGTTATTAAAACACTGAAAGTTGTGGAGTGCAAGAGATGCAAGGGAAACAAGAAAAACATTGGGTTTCGCCTCACGTTTCCCTTATACTTCTTGAGCTCTCGTGTTCTACGACTCTTGGCTTTACCTCGTACAGTCTCGGCGCCCCTTTTTGTTGCTCTTATGCCCCTATCACGTGCTGCAACGTCTACTTTCTATTTTTGCTTCAATTCTCATGCTTCTCTTGTAGGTCTTTCATATTCTACAAATATTGGCCTCACAATACAATACGATACAATATCCTTGTTGTCCTTTCCTCAGGGAGGTTTTCAGGGGCAATTACACTGACACCTCACGGCTCGCCTCGTGTTCCGCGTATCTCTCTTGCACGCTACAACTCTCCGCTTTTCCTTGTGTTCCACGCGTTTCTCATGTTCTATAATTCTCGGCTCTCGCTCCTGTTCCTCTTATATTTCTCTCGTGCTCTACAACTTTTGGCTTCATCTCACTTCAATCTCATATCATCACATCAAATCGCATCGCATTTCATTTCACCTTACATCACCTCATGCAACTTCATCTCATCTTAACTCATCTCATGTTACTTCACCTCATGTCACTTTATGTCATCTCAACTCATCTCATGTCACTTCATATCATTTCATATCATCTCAACTCAACTCATCTCATCTCAACTCATCTCATTTTACCTCATCTCATCTCACCTTATCTCATCTCATCTCAGCTCATCTCATCTATCTCAACTCATCTCATCTCTCCTTACCTCATCACTTCACCTCATCACATCTTAACTAAAATCTCATCTTATCTCATTTTGTTTCATTTTGTTTCATCTTATCTGATGCAATAAATGTGCCCATGAATTAACTTCATCTTTCAATACACGTGGTTATTTATAAAAGCTCAATAACAATATATTTATTTTATCATGGTAAGCTCGCTGAACACATGTCTGAGTAACACTACAGTTTATGAATACCTGAGTACTGACGGATTCTCCTTCTGTGACCTGGCCACCAAACAGCACATCAGAGGATGGTAACATAACACCCATCCCATCATCCTCTAGAAGCTTGTTACCAATCTTGCTTGGCACTTGTCGGTCGAGCACCATGGACAAAGACCTGGTCTTGAATGCCGTTGGCTTTTCATACAATTCTTTGGTTACAAGTAGATCGCTCCCCACCTGGTCAACCAACTGTAAAGTTTTCTTTGCTAAGCTTTGGCTCTGTAGTTAGAACAAAAGGGAGCTTTAACATCAAACGATCGTATTTTGTTCTGAAGCAGACCTTCGCATGTGCTAAACTAGATAGAAATCAGACATTCTGACAAAATCAGTGCTGTACAAGGTTCATTCACCTTATCACCCTCTGTTTTCTGTAAACTAGCAGTATCTCTCTTCATTCTTCTTCTGTTGTGGGCTACCTGTGCATTGTGACCAGCAATCATGATCAAGTTGCCCATGCTGTGGAGGAGGCCTGTGCCTGCCTTATGTATCTCCTCCTCTCGGTCAGCTTTAGATTTGTTGTTTATCACTGTGGTGAAGAACTGTGTTACAGAGTCAAGAAGGATAACAGTTTTCTCCTGTTGAAGTAAAGAAACAAATTAGACAGAAGCTGCAAGTTGTATGAGTGATGAAAAGCTACAAGTAGTTAATCTATTCAGATTGACTTAGGAAGGAAGGCGGGTAGGCCCGCGGCTTATAATCCCAAAACCATTAGAGGTAACTGAAGAAATGAAAGTCTGCGTGCAAATTAAGTAACCCGTTATCGAGACCATTATCAATCTATGACGTCACAGATTCGTCTATATCCCGGATTTTCTAGTTTTAATGGAATCCAGAAGTGAAAAACACTTTGCTGGCAAAAGAACTTGTTCCACTAAATTACTTTGACGGGGACGGGGATGAGGACGGGGCGGTCGATGTGATCGCACACATGATTATTTGGACCTACTTTTTGGTTTCTAAAGCAAGTCAATGAAACTTTCTGTAGCTGTAGCCTAGTGAACAAGATATCTTTTGACACTAAGTAGACGACGTCATCATCTATATAATGGTGTAGAATGATTTATGCAAACTTTTAGTGAAAATATAGTTTAAACTCAGACTTTTTTGTTTTTATCGTCTATTTTATTGTTTTTACCTGTGGTTTGTACTTGTTTTTAGTTATTCTGTTGAAAATCAGTAAAAAACAAAAAATCTAAAAATCCAAGATGGCGGTCAATATGGCGGACGTATTTTGGAACAACTGTTACTATAGCAACATGAATTACTTAATCGATGATTTATTGTCATGTAAAAGTATGGGCTACGTGCATGTCAAAGACATGGTGTCTATCAGCAACGTACCTGTGACTTTAAGGATACCTCTTCTCGTTTTTCTGTGATCCCCGCCATTACTGCCGACACTTGTGTCATTTCTTGCAGATTTGTGGTATTTGATTTTAACCATTCGTCGATGATAGAATCCTTTATCTGTGACAAAAAAAATTTACTATTCAGTAACACAGGCAGGATTTATCGAATTACATTTAGGGTTTTCAAAACCCAGGACTTTCTAGGAGTTCTCTTACAGACATTTTCCAGGAGTATTTTAGTTGTAGTGATTTTTTGGAAAAGAAGAAAGCAAAAGGACTTTTCGTGCAGTCTGGATTTGCATGATTTTCCTGGGGTTTTCAGGGGGTCAGGGTAAAACTCCAGGACTTTCAAGGACTTTCACGAAAAAAATTTAAAAGTCAGGACTTTCCAGAAACGTACAATCCCTGTAATTTAACTCCATTCCATGCCATTAGCACACATTGGCTAACTCTTACCTTAATCTTCCTCTTAAGTTCGATTTGCCTATTATCAGCACTGTTTACTAGCGATAATACTGTTATAGCCCGTTGTGCAGCCATCTCGATATTATTGTCTTTCAAGAACTGCGCCATCTCACTGTCTTTACTCACTGCGCCCTCAAGGTCTATAGCTTCCATATTGGGTTCCAGTACCTAAGAAATCAAGCGACCAAGCTTTTATTTCATTAAAAAACGAAATCGTGAGAGAATTCGACGGCGAGTTCAAGGGAACATTGTTGCATACTTAGGCGCTCTCCTCTTACATTGTCCAAATATGTTCAGATAGATAAGCACGTGCAGACTAGCCATGTACCAGAATAGTGTGAATAAATAGCCCATTCGCTAGAACCGCTCCAATTCCCGAAAACAAGAACGTCAAATCGAGACTTAATGCCATGTTTTCATACACTTGCTATAGTTTTCGCACCTAGCCTCAATTTGACATTATTGTTCTCGGGAATTGAAGCATATCTCGGAGAAAGGCTATTAAACTTGAACTTCAACTTGAACATGTATCAACAGCTCTGTCATCAGCAGCACCTCAACATATAGAGTGAGTTTCGCATGAGCGTCGAATAACCAAAAGCAAAGATATTACAATTCATCAAATTCAGCAGTACATTCAGCCGATGAGGTGGTTGGAAACTGGCGGGAGAATGGCGCGCGTCGCAAGGTTGTGGTGCCAAAATGCAGTGCGCACGCGCACGTATACATGTTACCTTGTAATGTCTCTTCATTACTCTGAAGCGTGATTGGCTAAGAAACAATAGTGTTATTGCTTCCTTTTGTGATTCGCTAGAAGCAAATTGATGAACAAATGGAATCACAAAGTAAAAACATTACAAAGACAAGACATGTCTCTTTGGACACTCATGTGAAATCCTCTCTATGACAGTTGTGTAACAGTTAAGCAACAGCTATAACAATAAGTAAGAAGCAGAAAGTATCCTAATCGGTTGATTATTTAAAGCAATTAGAGGACAGTGTTGGGGGTCACTGTTTAACAGAGCACATTCCCTTTAAGGTTTGGAAGAAGATACTTGAAGTGGGAGCAGAGGGAATTGCAACACAGATTTTAGCAATTACTCTTTTTCCCGATTGTCTCTTTTTGATTGATGTAGGCTTTAACTTTTATTTACACAGGTACAAGTTTGAAAGTGATTGCTGCTATTTAAACTTACCTTAAGATGCAGCACAACACTTGTAGAAGATCCAATTGAATCAGAAATATCTATCTCAACGTCCAGGTGGTAGTCATTCCGTTCATCTCCTACTGGAAGTTTGGCTGAAACGTGAGCAGAATGTCCTGATTTGAATACCATTTCAATGTGATCACTCGTGTTATAGCGAAACTTATATGTCAACGGCATGTCATAATCCAGCCAGCCTGTACAGTTAAAACGGAAGTTTGTCACCCATGCTGTTCCTTCAGTTAAATCTGTTTGGCAAGTTCCACCAAAAGGTGGGGCATTGGTTACGAAGATATACTCCGCCGTGGAGATAAAGCCTTCCTGTGTTGCTCCAGTGACACTGACGCGATAGCTAGAATTCCCAAGAAGCGTATTGGCTTTGGTGACTAGGTTTGGCGAGTTGCTATAGGTCAGCGAGATCTCGTCAAAGTTTAAAACGTTATGCCAGCTTGGTCTTCCTGTGCTGTAGTTCTGGTACTGCATCAACCAGGTATACTGTGAGATACGATCACATAACAAACCGTTGCAATCGGTCTCGAGGATCAGACGAGCAGAAGGAATGACACTTGAATAGCAATTCTGTCTGCATCTAAGGAATTAAAGTAAATTAACACTTAGTTAGAGGGTTATGAACAAGACTAGATCATTACTTTCTAAACAATACTCGACCACAGTGTGGTGCAACGAAAGGACACACCCGTCCTCCGTGAGTGTTCGTGCACAGTGCATTTGTCTTATGTACTTGTGAGAACATTCGAAGCTTTCATTTGTTATATTTATGGCGTAAAAAAATTAAAATCGTTCAAAAATAGCCACATGTCTCCAAATATTTGATATTTAGGCACCAAGATGAAAGCACAGCTAACTGTTGTTTTGGGGAAGCAAACACTTCCTTGATCTGAATAAACGTATCACTGGCAAAAGTCGTGATTTGTCCAGGAACATTCAAGCTGATTGGGCCACATATAGGCCTAGATGGTTTCTCCTGATAATTTCCCCAGTTACATCGTCATATTAACTTCAAGAAATCCAAAAGTTTAGGCCGATAGGACAAGACATAGAATTTATTAGACGGATGGACTATTAGACGATGTAATATCTGCTGATTGGAGCAGAAATAGGTCTACATGGGCTCCCTAATAATTATCACCTGATATACGATTAACTGCTAGAAATTCAAGTTTTCAAACTGACTGGACCAAATATAGGCCTAGGCGGACATTCGTTATTTGCCGCCAAAGATTGTAAGAGACAACATATTTGCAACAAAATCATTCTTCCACTCTCCACCCACCCACCCACGATATTAAATGGTCCATCCCTAGAGGACTTAAGCAACCAGGATGGCAACGTTGACGACAACGTCTGCTAAAGCTCTACTTTCTTGTGTTCACTTTTCCTTTGTGTATTATCGGTCGGAGATTTTACGCTCTTTATGTGTGGGGCCATTGCCTTTCTAGTGCTACCACTCAAAACGGCAATTTCATGGGATATCAACAGCTCTTCAACTTACCGCATTTAATTAATTATATCTGCTGTACGTACCTGAGCGTGATATGGATCTCCTCACGGACGACTAACTCGTGAGTAGCACTGACATTCCTGTTGTCCTTAGTTACCACCAGCAGCACAGTATACGCCTCGTTTCCTTTCATTTGATCCACAATAAGATTGACAAATCGTCCTCGTGACCTTAACTTTCCTACACCAGTACCATAGCAACCACCTCCAGACATGCGCACTGATTGTAAGGATTGTGGCAGTACCTCTGGAAGCTTCCAGATGTCATTTGGAAATGCTTCGGATTTCCTCTTACAAAACCAAGTAAACTGCATCTCGTCATAGTTACCTACACAGGAAATTAATCAAGTGTTATGAAATAAGCATCCCATATCTCTGACGCGCAAATCCTTCCGATAATAAGCCTATCCCGAATATAACGCTATGGACTTTGAGATGGGGACCAAGAGGGTTTTTCTTCATTCCAAATTAAACAAATTTCTTTCTAATAAAACAAAGAAAATGATAAAAAAAAAGGCGTGGCCTTTGGGCATCAACACGAGGCTCTAATATTTGAGATACCTTACTTTTATTTCACAATTATACGAATCTGTAGTAAAAACAACTATAGAAAGGCTTCTTTGCTATTTTCTTTCTGTACAAATAAAAGTACAAAAGAGAAATGAATAATGACCCCAGCACCCTTTACTCCTACCTTAAAGTACGATCATTTTCAAGACAAAGAATTCCTTCCAATAATAAGCTCACTCCGAAATAATCCCAAAAAAGTGGTTTGAAAAATTTAAGCCCATGGACTTCTTCTTGGAATCTTACGGTAGTCTATCATCATTCTTCAGAGCCTTATATTTTCAAGAAGTCCGATAGATAGACATGTACTTCACAGCCAGCCAATCGCACTAATCTTACCTCTCCCAGAATCTGGGTCATAAGAGCCTGATCCATCTAGTTCGAGCTTCTTCCCCTCTCCTTGTGAAATCTCACTCAGACCTGTGATATCAGCTACAAGCGACGTGTCTGCAACTTGTATAAATCCATAGGAAGTACTCTCTGTGTTTTTCACTCCTTGCATCCTCGTGTTAAACTTAACATAGTATAGTCCATAGTTGAGTTGACGAGCTGGAATTCTCCAAGTGAACGAAGAAGTGACAGTCGTCGCAAGATGAGAGTATTGGTTCTTGGTGACATTCTTGTGGACAGTATTTACCGAGTAGAACTCAACAACGTAAGCCACGCGAGGGCTCATCAGGCAGCTGATGGTTACGGCTGTTGGCACGTCTAAGGATTTGGTTTTTGGGAAGGTTACTGCTTTTTCCAAACTGGGTGGGAAAGGCAAAGTTGTGTTTGGTGGAGAGCATAATGGATTTACTGCAAGAAAGGGCAAAATACATGTCAAAAAACATAATATTGTATTTAAAGGTATCTTTCTTACTCTGAACGTTTATAATGGACTTGCATAAATTTATATTTCATAACATTTATTAAGCACCAAGATCGTTAACTGACATTGTAAGCTGTGGCAAGATTTAGAGTTCATATCTCGTAGTCATACATTTTGTGTTGGAGCTCACTCTATGGATCGCGATCGAGGGCTTTTTCTTTGGGCTCTCTTTCCAGCCCTCCCCCCCT
>JANVCK010063781.1:0-12410 GCA_026546655.1 Epizoanthus illoricatus | reverse complement strand
TGATATAAACACACAGGCAGTTGTAGAGCATGAGAGAAGTTTAAGAGGAACATGAGGCAAAGCCAAGTGTTTCTCTTGCTTCTTGAGTGCTCTACAACTTTTGGCATGTTTATATTACAATTTATAGACACAAGCAGCTGTTTTATATTGCTTTTATAAAATAGAAATAAGCCAAAGATAAAATGAATGTCTTTATCCTCTGATATAAACACTCATTTAGCAATCTGTTAGCCAATCAGAGTGCACGTTATATCTACCCTATTTTATCAATACAGTTAAAGGGGGAAAAGTTTAGCAATAAACTGGCGACGTACATTGATTATGCAACATTGTGCATTGTATTCAAGTCAGTTGTATTTTAAGGTGGTGGAAGAAAGAACATAGCAGCCATTGGACCAATGAAGAAAAATAAGTTAGGATTTGATGACATGGACGATGATTTTAGCAATGCAGGGATGTACTTCAACCAGAGTGTGTTTCCACCCCATAGACCAGAAAAAGACGTAAGTCCAGCGCCCTCATAGCAGGGGGTACTCATTTAGAGGACCTTTACTAACATGATCTTCAATTTCTTACCAAAATTATTCAAGACAAAATGTGTGAAATAGCACCCAACTGTGGCCTTAGAAAGAAAATTAAGCAAACAGCTAACTTTGATAACACTGTCTGGCATATCCAATCAAACCTCAATTGGTAATTGAATTCAGTCAAGTTCAATCGAACTCGATCATTCAATTAAGTTCAATTGAGTTCAGTAATCAAACATAATTAAACTCAATAGAAAATGTTGTCAATCGAACACAATCGAACATTTGATTACCTAACTTTTGATTGGGGAATGGAAACGTCGGTCTTGTTACCACCTCTAAGATAGCTAAGTACATCCCAGGAGCGAGTGAGCTAATCATCTTTATTTATTCCTGGGTTTCTGGAATATAATATTTTTATGATTTCCATGATTGTACTAATAATATTTTTGAGCTTTTCCTGGTGTCTTTTAATAAATTGAGGTGTTTTATTACTTGTGCAGGCTGTTGACATAGTTTTAGACAGTTTTATGCATTCACTGAAAACAATTGAACACAATCAAATTACTCAGTTGGATTACGATTGATTGGTTTGATAATCAAACTCACCAAAAATCAGGAGTTTTGTTATGTTTGGTTACTGAACTCAATCACATTTAGTTGACTTCGAGTGAGTTTGATTGACATAGTGTTCAGTTCCATTTGATTGGCTAAACTGGGATAATATGTCTGATGTAAAAATTTTGATAATCCTCATTGTTAAATGCCATGCATTTATTGCAAGTGTGGCTTTTCACACATTAAGACAATGAAGTGGCAGTTTCTCAACTTTTAGAATTGAAATGCAAACAAAAGGTAGATTATAAAATTTATACTAAATTATGATTTCCTCTAACAAAAGACTAGCACTCGAAATGACAGCTGAAGACTTCCACCATCACAGTAAAAACAAGTTTTTGGTGATGGTAAAGTGATAGTTGATTGGTACTGAACAATTAGTGGTGGAATTATTAGTAATGCATTTAGTAACAATAATTGTGAACTTGAGTCTGTATTTTGCAGATGGGTCCACCTCACACCTCCTCACAACCAGGATCTCACCTAGGAAATCTCTATGGTAACCCATCTGGTAAGTTGTTAAGGGGGCAGCTCCCCTTATCAGGAACTAAATTTTAATTTAGCATTTCCTTACAATGCTACCTTCTTTTCTTGTCTACCTCATTGCATGATATTTTCGCAGCATCTAATTTTTGCATTTTTTGCAAAAATTAGATGTGAAAATTTCATGTCGCTAAAATTTGGTGTTGCGAAAATTTACTCATAATTTCAGATGTGAGGGAGCTAAATCTGTGAGTGTGGTTCAGTGCTGATGACAAGTCTTAATGGACATTGTAATATTTTTAATACTTGTTTTGTTCATTCATGGCCGGATTTTCCGTGTATTGTTTTAAGTTGGAGCCAGACATTTAATTATTAATAGATTCAGTTGTTCATCTGTTAATATTGTGTTTTTTTATGTATTTAAAAAGAAACATTAAAAGATTTTGACATATGTTTTGCTGTTTACTCATATGTTTGGCTTTTCATTTTCTAAAGGAGTTATAAAATCGCAAAAATTAAGTGTATAGATTTCTGCAAGTTCATTAAAATCACGAAAATTAGATGTATCTGGAATGTCCTAAATTGAAACTCGCAAAAATTGTTGTCGCGAAAATTCCATGTAATAAAGTAATTTTTAGTAACTGACTGTGTTCATGTTCCTCACTTGATTAGCTTGAGAGATATTCTAGGTAACTTGTACACCATTAAGTAAAGACATTTCATTTACCATCTTTTTGTAATTGATTTCAGCAATAGATATACTAAGTATGTCTTGCTGTTGCTATTACTTTTTATAAAGTGAAATGTTATCTTACGGTAGGTCCGCAGTCAAATTTTTATGGATCAGGAGGGATGCAGCATGCACCAGGTACATGGAATATAAACCAGGGTTCTCAATTGACCTCATAACCTGTGACACCTGTCATGGGTACATAGGAAGTAGAAATTTTGATATTATCACAAGTAGTAAAGTGAATGAGTGTGCTCAATTTCTCCTGTTACAGTTGAAACTAACAAAGTTACACCTGTTATAAAGTTGTTGAGAACCCTGTAAACTGACATAAAACAAACTGTACAACAATTGCTTACTGACACTTTTGTTATTCAAATATGAGGTGTAGCAATTGGTGTTGGAAAAAGAGAAATCTTGGTAAAGTTTTGTCTGGCCTTGAAAGCTGGATTTTTTTAATGTTCAGTCATGAAGTCTTGTTTTAGTGTGCAGGCAGATTCTTGTCTTCTCTTATTGTTGCTGAGTCACAATCTTGAGACGTGGGCTCATAATTATTTTGAAAAGCATGTGTCAACTTTTCAGCGTGTTTTGGTTTTTGCCATTTGCTACTGGCCTTAATATGTTATTGTACCCTTGGATTATGATACATGTAGTGAATATATAAACATCTTAATAACCGAGTGGGAGGTCTGTATGGGAGAATATTTTGCCTGAGGTCTTGACTGTACAGACTGAGCGAAGTGAGACCTGTCTGTGCGAAAGGTAACATATTCTCCGGTACTGACCGATCAAACAAGGTTATTGAGATTTTTATTACCTAGCTTTCAGCCAATCACAACACAGGGATTTAGTTACTGACCTGAGAATCCAGCTTGCCATATAATAAGTGAAAGTACTGACTTCTAGAAAGAATGATTGTACATATTTTCATTAATATGTGCAGATTTATATATTAATTTCATTGATACTCCAAAGTGTAGTTACAAACAGTCTTACGTGACTGTACTTTAATCTGCAATTTGGGAAAAAACTGCAAAATTTGCAGAATGTTCAAGATTGTCATAATTGTGGAACTAATGTTAACAGGCAGCAAAGATGAAATATATATTGGTTAGTAAGCTGATGCTATTAAATAAGTAGTATGTTATTCAGACAGTAGATTCTTCTCAAAATCTACAAGCTAAACTCTGGAACTCTCTTCCTCAAGAAATTAGAAACTCACCAAGCTTTGTTTTAGTTATAACACTAGCCAGTATTTTAATATATATAGCTCATCAACATATATGTAAACTTTTATATTAGTATAAATTTTTATATAGCTTGTCGTTAATATTTGACTGTTTATACAAAGAATGTTTTTCCTATAGATCTGTAAAGTGCCATGGAACCTGTATAAATTTATTATTATTATTAATTATTGTATGTTTGACCCTAGGTATGCCTCCCAACATGAACTCAATGCAAGTTCACCCAAGTAACACCAGGGGAATGTCTTCACAGGTAATTTTAACCAGATAACACTTGCACTCTTTCTACTCAATGTTAAGGTAGTTGCACTGCCTAAACAGGGTTTATTTTGAAAGTTTATTGCTCAAATTGTACTGTATTTTATGGAATAAAAACTACCCAGACAAAGCAAGTCAACACTTAGGGTGCTTTCCATTTGTCGGATTTGGCCGGTCTGGCCGGCCCAAGCAAATGGAATGGGGTAACTTTCAGAACTGGTTTAGGCCAGACTAGTTCTGTTACTGGAGTAGAAATACTGTGCAGTTCATTTGTTCTGATGAAGAAGCTTCTATTAATAGAAACACAGGGCACTGAACTGGCTGGCCAGACCGGCCAGACCTGACAAATGGAAAGCTCCCTAGTATAGTAAGGTTTCAGAAAATCATGATAAAGGAGTGAAATTTGACACCGCTGGCCTACATTTTATTTCTGACTGTGGGCTCACAAAAACACTCTGCGAGCACCTTACATCTCGAGATTTCACCTAAAATAAACTATTGCAACAGTAATTTACTCTTAGCCTAAAAGTCTAAAAATCTGTTGGAGCCCGGAGCTGAAGCTATTTTCTTTACCAAGAAATCAGCTGTTCAAAATTCCAAAACGTATCTTCACTGTGTGTTGTAAAGAAAAGAGCTTCAGCTCCGGACTCCGACAGATTTTTAGACTTTTAGGCTAAGAGTAAATTACTGTTGCAATAGTTTATTTTAGATTAAATCTCAAGATGTAAGGTGCTTACAAAGTGTTTTTTGACCACGCAGCCAGAAAATTAATGAACTTTAGGCCAGTGGTGACAGATTTCACTCCTTTATCACGATTTTCTAAAACCTTAGGGCCGACTTCTGTTGTCTGGGTAGTTTTTATTCTATAGAATATAGTACAATTTGAGCAATAAACTTTCAAAATTAACCCTGTTAAGGCAGTGCAAGTACCTTAAATAATAATTGTCGTTATTAGCTTTTAAAGACCAGTTGTTTACAGGATGGTGAAAGTGTACGTAATATATAGCCAGAATTAAACAGAAGTACAGCTGTTGTTTTTCTATTTAACATATCATATCAACAATATAATTTCATACCATATATATGTGATTGAATCTTTAGAACTGAAGTGGTTCCCACTACAAGATATTGTATACTACCAGTTACAATAGTGGCATCAATTTGTTTCAAAAGTTTAATAGTTTAGAAGTATCACACCCAGCTATACAAAAAACAAATGCATGACCATTACATTTTGTCAACCATGACTGATCAGACAACATAGAAATTATCACATGCATTGAATGTATGGCAACAGATGTATACAGGCAGTTGTAATTTTTAGGATATTTATATAACTCAGGGTTGCCATTGATAGCAGTATAGCTTTTCTAGGCTATACCCTGAGTTATGATAATAAATAAAGGTGTCACTCATTCATTCTAAATTGCTCCTAAAGCCTGGACCAATTAAATGGCCAAACAATAGAACCTGTAAAGAATTGTTATTTGACACGGAAACTGTGTTGCAATTCTATGTTACCTTTGTCCTGGTGCCATATCTATGTATCTATATCATTGTAGTATCAAAACATTTAAAAGTATAATTTTCACTGGTAAGAATATTTCACTCTAACTAATTGATCAAGTGAACTCTTTGAATGTAAAATATCATATAATAGACTTTAAAGAGAGATTATATATGACAAATTATTACATAATCATATGTTGATGTTGATGATATTTACAGACATTACAATAATTAGTCATGATATTTATATTGTAAAAAATTGACAAATTGATGTGTGTCATAAAATAACACTCTAGGTGTTACTGCATTTTTATTGCATCAAAGAGTTTGCTACAAAAATACACAGTGTACATGATCATGCATATGCAGATCTAAACATAACATATATAGTCAGACATGTGTACATTAATATAATATGGACATTGCTTCTACATGTAGCTCATGGATTCACACCAAAACTTGAAGCCAAATATTTTGACAAAAAGATTCTACATAATCATAACTGGGAGGCAGAAGTATTGCAAATTAATTCGAATGTTTAACAAAAAGTAACATGTAAAAGAAACATGTAAAAATGTACAGTTAGAAGAGATGATAAATTAGAATGAAAAATTATAAATACAGTTATTAAATGTTGGGTAAAAATGGACATAAAATGGAATTTCTATAATTATGTGGTCATTTTAAATTTATAAAAGTTAATTACTTTTCTAACTTCTACTTTTCCAATTCAGTTTACACAACCAAGTGACTCTTGCAAGACTGTTTGATATATTGTTCAATTGACTCGCCTTCATCAGGCGCGATGTGTCTGATATGAACATCATGGATATGGCTTTTGATCTCAGAGTGAAATTGCAATTGCAAAATCTACAGTGATACTGTTTAATGAATGGCACACTTTGTCTGTGGCGATGTCGTAATGACATAACTAAGCACGCTTATACCAGACCTTACAAGAGTACTTTTGTTGGGTCAGTGCCAGCCTTTGACTTTCATGATACAAGCCAGGACAGTCCTTTGGCTCACTGAGACACACAAACTTCCCCACCATGGCAAGACCTGTACTGTAGTAGTCTCATCACTGAGGGAAGGATTTAAATATACATGTAATTAGATGAGTGAGTCACTCTGTTTATTTTGTTTCAGTTCTCTCACTCTTTACTTGAGGTACATGTAGATTAAGCCTCTCAAATATCTGTCCTCAACTGGATGCCTAAGGATCTACATGTAACCTTCAAATATACAACTCTCATATATACTACAAATTTGTATTCTGAAACCATACACATATAAGTAAAAATGCAATAAAAGCTTACTATTGCATTTAAAACACTTGTATAATTATAGCTACATGTAATGTATGATAAAAGGCTAAAAGTTTGAACAGATATTTAAAGCCAAACATTTTTGCCAATTGTCAGCTTCAGGGTAAAATGATGTGTGCTGCATAATTGGCTGTTTAAGAACTTTGAGTTATTTTGTGGGAAAGAGCTTGACAATGTAACAGTGTAGTTGTTTATTTAATGAAGGGTTCTTTTGTTGAATGAGGAGTCCCTCCACAATCTTTCGTTTAAAATAGTCTTTCTCCTTAATTGTGTGGGTTGGGTGTGATTTGTAAGTGCTGTACTGCTTCTGAGTTTTGTGTTGTTGTGTGTTCATCTATGTGGATATCCAAATTTCTCAAAGTCTTGCTGATGTACTACGTGTAAGTCTCCACATGAGTGGTCACCTTTCTCACACCACGTGAGAAATGTGGGTGTTCTGATCTTTGAGCCAGTATGTAAGCTTTTAATGTTGCATGTTTGCCAAAGAATAATGAAACTGTGTTTGTGTCTGGTGACGTCAGTGTGTAGTTAGCAAATAAACCTGCGGCTAAGTTTCTTATTTGACTTGCAATAAGGGATCTGAATATAAGTTTCATTGCATTGATCAGAAAAGAAATCAAGGATTAGCTTGTCATTGTCATTGGACTGCCTTTCTTTGAAGCTCAAAATTGTGTTTAAGATGAAAATTCTTGATCAGAATTTGTGGCAATGCATTTGGTCCTTTGAAGGTTGCCCAAAATGCAATTGCATTTCCATTTGATGATTTTCAGTGGGTTGGTACCTTTCCTGGTTTCTTGTAGACTGGTGTCATAAATTGTCAGTTTTTCTCTACAGTAAACTGATTGATGTAATGGTAATTGTTCAGTTTTGTGAGGAGTTTGTCTGACTTGTCCTTTTCATTCTTGGAAAAACAGTTGTTGACATAATGGTCATAGATGGGCGGGTTGTGTGGCCTGACGACATCAGCTTCGATAATTGTAAAATTGTATACATGTAATTGTTGCAATAAATAATAATAATAATAATATTAATAATAAACTACAATATACATGTATAGTGCATTTCTGAAAGTTCAAGGCGCTTGGCAACATACTAACTACTGAATTACTGGACTTATAAAAGTTAAAACTGTACATGTAAACTATAAAACTATAAACTTATTGAAACCATATTACTATACCAGCGGTTTTTAGCAAAAGGAGACTGCTGCGAGTAGCATTGAATATTGGAGTTCATAAAAATGCAAGTCTTCTTTTATATTTTGTATTTTTTGTGTTATTTGAAGCTCAAATACAATCCTGGTGTAAATTTAATCTACTGTTTGATGTATGCAAATATCTCATAGAACTGCTGTAGTTATTATGTCGAATGCAAGTTTATTGACAAATCCCCGATCGAGAATTACTGTTAGCGAACCATATTCCCGCTGTGGCTTGTTGGTCTGAATGACTCACCTGTTGCCTGTACTGAGGAAATATGTCGGTCATTCCTCAAGTTGCCTGTGCAAGAACACCAACTGGTGCAATGTGGTTTCTAGAGTCATGTGATGTTTGTACTCTGGTGCTGTACCCAGTCTTTGAAAACCATTGATCTTGAATACATGGGGCATCCAAAAATCATTTCCACAATGTGAAAAACTCGATTCTTGATCTTAGCTGCCATGTAGTCACACAGGAAATCCAACATGTTGCGATTAGTATGCTGCTGTCTGTTGCAGCAAAAAGCCGTATTCAAGAAATCTATTATGTTTGATGTAAATATGTTAAAAGATAATGAAATTGTGTTTGTGTTCTGTAAAGTCGTGTAATTAGCAATAAACTTGTGTCTAAGTTTCGACTTGCAATAAGGGATCTGAATATAAGTTTTATTGCATTGATCGAAAAGGAAATCAGGGATTAGCTTGCCATTGTCATTGGACTGCCTTTTGAAGCTCTTGATTATGTTTAAGATGAAAATTCTTGGTTGGAATTTGTGGTAATGCATGTGGGCGTGTAAAGTCGCCCAAAATGCAATTGTGTTTCCATTTGGTTGTTACATTTTGATTGTCAGTGAGTTGGTACGGTACCTTTCCTGGTTTCTTGTAGGCTCATGTCATTAAATTGTTGGAATATTCAAATGTGGCATCCAGAAAATGATCCAGGTTATCCTCTACAGTGAACTGATTGTTCTTATGGTAATTGTTCAGTTTTGTGAGGAGTTTGCCGGTTTTACTTTTCATTCTTAGAAAAACAGTTGTCGACATAACGATCATAGAAGGGTGAGTTGTGTGGCCTGATGACATCAGCTTTGATAATTGTATAGTTGCAAGTATTTTTGATATAATGTGTTAAAAGTTCTCAAAGGTAAATTTTTTAACATATTTACACCAAGCTACATGTAGCGTTATTGCAACCTACTGGAGGTGTCCGGGGATATTCTTATTATATTAGAAATATTCGATACAAAGCAACTTATTGGGGTGGGGTGGAAGGGGGGGGGAGTAGCCCCTCAATCATCCCCTTTCTGCTTACACGTATTGATAAAACAGAATAATGACAACTTTATATATGTACATGCAACATTAAAATACATACATACACAGGTTTTGTCAGAAAAGTGAATTCTTTTTGGAGCTCTCGATGTAATAGACCTGTGCATGACAGTGAAATAAAAAAGGGATAATTTATGCTATTTTCATGTAAAATTATATTTTGGAAAAGCATTTCGCTGGTCTGTTGTGACATATTTATAAAATAATTGTTCAAGTAATTATACAATTATCAGTATATGATTCATTGATTGATATTTGCTGGACAGATACAGATGAAATACATGTGCGTGTAAGAGTGAAAATACACACAGTGGCAACACCTTCTACATATCTGTAGACACTGTTGGCTTGGATTGCTTTCTTGACTGCTAATGCTGGGTTCATGATCAACCTCTTTGTTGGGATATAGTCTGCCTGTATGCAGCACCTCAACTCTCTATTATAGGGTGTGTTGCCCTAAATCAACTGGGAACAACAGGAAGATATTGGAAGCTGAAGTTTACAAATAATATTTCTGTCTTCAAATGGCTCGTGTATGGCCTATGCAGGAAATCCTGAGTCACAATAAAAATAACTCTATTGTCACCAACTAGCTTTGTTTCATAAGAACCAGGCCAGTAACGAGGTAATTTTATTATGGTATCAACGAAAGGAACTAAGAAAATCCTCAAACCAGCAACTTAAAAATATTATCCCTGTCCAATGCCAAACCTAAAGCCAAAACCCAAACATTTTGTGCTGTAGAGGCATTTGCTTTTAGGTGACTAGAATTCTCAATCTCTCTATTGCCTCTCTTAATATAAATTAAAATGTATTTAATCCATTGATCAGTTTAAATTAAACATACATTGACAGGTGATAAGAAACGCATTATTGGCTACTTGGTACATATGTATAGGGAGTACTGCAGCTGCAGTAACGTCATTTGAATGTACCTGGTAGTGTTTCACAATGTTCTGGAGATGTCCTCTCAATTCCTGTGGGTCACGTCCACAATTCTTCATGGCATAATAAAAATGAGTCTTGATGCTTTCCTATGAAACATGTAATTTCTGAACGGAGTTAATGGAGCAAATATTACACAAAATTATATTAATTTCATTAGAAATGTAACCACATACATGTAGATCTGGCTGGTTATCCAGTTTCCCCTACAATATCAAAACAAAACTACATGCAACTATACGTGGAATATTATCTATGGAGCGGTTTTCCTATCAAAAATAACATTGGGTGTGCAATGGCATTATGACACGAGTACTTCACATTATGACGTTAGAGGTTGACATTATGACATTAGAAGTCGACATTATGAGTTTCGAGGTTGACGTTATGACATTAAAAGCAGGCATTACATTGTCACTTGCACATCCGACGATCACCCCGACTGTCTGGTATGATGACGGCATCTCAAGTACTGCAGAGCACGTATGGGCTCAAGTCAAAGGTTCTTTTGCTCTAGTGGTAAAAAGCTCGCCAAATCTTCTTTACAACAACGGTATTGCTGCCAGTGCAAAATTTCAAGAACTTTTCACATCTACTCTGGCTGCTGTTTCTGATGTAACGGGTTAGGAAGTCAAACACCTGTAACTTCTCTGCTGTGATGCATCGATCAATCGAATGATTGATCAAACAGAATGCATGAGCCTGCAGTCTTTCATAGTTTTGGATAGCGGGTTTTTAGTTGGGGGAGTTGGGGAGATGGGGGGGTTGGGGAGATTGGCAGATTGGGAGTTGGGGAGATAGGGAGTTGGGGAGTTAGGGAGTTGAGGAGTTGGGGGTTTAGGGGTTTGGAACGAAAAAAATTGGGATTTTGACATGGCCCTTACGGGCCACTGTATAATAGGGTGTATTTATGTTTTGAAAGAAGAATGGCCCTTTATGCCTACATGCGCTGGCTAATTAATTGCATTTGTTCAGTGTTCCTAGTTCCGGTTTGCAAATGATATAAAATTTCTCAAGTGTGCACAGTTGGCATCATTTTGTCTCACTGTTGTACGGTCTTGCTTGATTTAGTATTGCCCATTCTAATTTAAAGTCGTCTTTGGTCTTTTGGGTTTCAGATGTACTTTGCTTAGCTCTGTGCTGTTTCACTTGTTCAACTTTTTAAATTGTTGATTTGTGTTCGTTGAATCTTTCTTTGAATTAATTCTTTGTTAACCCGATGTACGTTTCTTTGGAGTTGTCTTCGATTGTTGACAGTTGCTTAATAGTTGACTGATTTTCTTAGTCATTGGCCTTTCCCGTTCCACATTCTTTTTTTCTGTTTCTTTCTAGGGTTTTCTTGTTGTGCCCGTTAATGATCTTTTTCATGTTCGGCATACAGCTATAGCTCAATTTCACTGTGTTGGTGTTGAATATTTTGTGTAGTTGGTGTACTCGTGAGAATTTCTCGTTCACTGTCTTGAGGAACGATTTGCCAATGTTGGATTGTACGTTGCTCGAATATGGTGGGTTGTATCACGTGATTTTTCTTGTCCAGTTTTTACTGTTGGTTTTTATCTTCGCGTTTCTCGTATTTCAGTTCGTGTTGGTAGCCGCTTTTTCTCAGTGCTTCTTGGTATGGTGGTTTGGCATTGTTGAATACTTCTTCGTTGCAGAGATTTTTGACAATCTCTTGTTGATTGCGAGGGGTACATTTTTAATTATTGATGGCGGGTGGTTGGACTGTGCACGGACATAAACTGGTGTGTTGATAGGCTTGGTGTTACATCGAGGAAGTTGACTACATTTAGATTGGCTTTGATGGTGATTTTTAGTCCGTTGTCCTTGAAAACTTTGCAAAAGCTTTTCTTGATTGTTTCCAATTGTTGGGGTGTAGCACTGAATGAGCCCAGGCCGTCGTCTCTGTAGAGATGTTGTTGCCGTGTTTGTCTTTTATTATGAACAAGATGTAGCTGCCTACTAATTCGCACGTTTCTGCCCCGTCCCAGCTGACCATGGTGACGTCAAATAAGTCTTGGGCGTCTGTCTTTCCCCATGTTGAATTTTCAGTATACAGGAACGATCTCTTTGTGTGCAAAATGATGTCGGGAAATTGCCCCCGTCTTAGATGATTCCGCAACAATTCACTTGTTCAAGAGATTTTAATACTCGTGTTAAGTTATTCACTCGTCTCGCAAAGTCTCTAAGAATAAACACACTCAAACTTTCATTCCGCTTTATAGTAGCGCACTCACC
>JANVCK010063670.1:0-10243 GCA_026546655.1 Epizoanthus illoricatus | reverse complement strand
CAGAGGGGGAAGGGTGCAGAAAGGGAAGGGTACAGAGGAGGAAGGGTACAGAGGGGGAAGGGTGCAGAAAGGGAAGGGTGCAGAGGAGGAAGGGTGCAGAGGGGGAAGGGTGAAGAAAGGGAAGGGCACAGAGGAGGAGGGTACAGAGGAGGAAGGGTGCAGAGGGAGAAGGGTGCAGAAAGGGAAGGGTACAGAGGAGGAAGGGTGCAGAGGGGGAAGGGTGCAGAAAGGGAAGGGTACAGAGGAGGAATGGTGCAGAGGAGGAAGGGTGCAGAAAGGGAAGGGTACAGAGGAGGAAGGGTGCAGAGGAGGAAGGGTGCAGAGGGGGAAGGGTGCAGAAAGGGAAGGGTACAGAGGAGGAAGGATGCAGAGGAAGAAGGGTGCAGAGGAGGAAGGGTACAGAGGAGGAAGGGTGCAGAGGGGGAAGGGTGGAGAAGAGGAAGGGAGGAGGAAGGGTGAAGTGGAGGAAAGGTGCAGAGAGGGATGAATGCAGAGGAGGAAGGGATAGAGGAGTAAGGGTGCAAAGGAGTAAGGGTGCAGAGTGTAGAGGGAGAAGGGTGCAGAAGAAGAAGGGTGCAGAGGAGGAAGGGTGAAGAGGAGTAAGGGTGCAGAAGAGTAAGGGTGCAGAGGAGTAAGGGTGCAGAGTGCAGAGGAGGAAGAGTGTAGAGAAGGAAGGGTGCAGAGAAGGAAGGGTGCAGAGGAGGAAGGGTGGAAAGGGGGAAGGTTACAGATCAGGAGGGATGCAGAGGAGGCTGGGTCCAGAGGAGGAAGGTTGCTCTGTCCAGGTAAAGCAGTAACCTGGATGATTTCTAGGACAGTGCAAACTGTCAAACATTTATTTGTTATTGTTTGTATTGTTAATGGGCACTGATCAATTTTTACCATCATAAATGTCGTCACTAGCAATGTTTCTAATGACATAGCCTGCTTGTTTAGCAATGATATCTGCCTGTATGTGTCATTAACTACTTGTTGTGCTTCAGTTGGCCTCCTACACAATGGCATCACTGACCTCACAGCAAGTCCAGATTTTAGTTATATCTTTATAAGAGAAATTGTTTTCTTCCTTTTTGTCTCCAACAATACTTTGTTGTTCATGAACACATATGGCATTTCTTTGTGGGAGGAGAGCTGATGGCATAAGTGTCATTATGCAAAAAGATCACGGTAATTTTTGTCTTTTGCATTCCCAAGGTATTGATGAGAGTGGGTTTCATCTGTCAAGAGAACATTTTGTGACCTATGTTCCCTTTTTGTATGACTTCTTAGAAAAGACACTGTCACTGAAGGTAAGAATATTTTCTGAAATATGGATGTAATTGAACTTCAATATTAAACCTATTGCTAGTAATAAAGTAAATGAGCGTTTTTGTACTACAGCTTGTTCAAGGCTTGTTTTTCAACTTTGATTTGTTGAATGTCACCTGTTTCAAGTCCTTGAAGTATTTGGAGGTAAGATATATGACTTAGTACATTTTGCCAACCATGTCATCTACGTCATGACACTTTCTTCCTTCCAACCATGTTTTGAATAGGTCACTGTGATACTACTAGTACTATATTGTACAGTTTGAATATATAGGCTACTACATATTAATAACTACTACCTGTACTAGTATCGTGCACTATTTTAACCATATACATGCATTTAGTTACATTATTCTGTTCAAAAGTTCAACAACAGTTCAACAGTTTTTATTTTCACAGTATACATGGAAAGATTACAGTAAGATAAGAAAAATGTGGAGGATGTAGGAATTAACAACCCAGACGGTTTAATACGAGATTCATTCACCCTAACAAAAGCAAAATATCAAAAAATTGAAGATCAAAGTGACAAGTGGATGCGATGTTAGAAACACATACTAATATATAACTGATGGAATTCTTAACTACAATTGACAAATTGACAGAATAGAGATAGGTAGTGCTTGAGTATTTCAACTTGTGTAAGAGTTGAAGTATTCCAGCTTCTACGAAGTCAACAGGAAGTGTTCGAACTCTTTAATTTATTAAAAACCCGAATGGATATGCTATTCTTTAAACGTAAGGGGATGTCATTCCAAACTTTTGCAGAAGCGTATTTCATGTTAAATTTGCCATAGTTTCATTTTGGTATTTTGTAAGTTTCACATTATTTCTGGACAATCTCTTACTCCACCTCACGGTTAACGACATCCAAATTGCAAAGGTGAGTGTGTACACCCGCATTTTCCCTCCAATCTGGAAATCCGTGGGTTGATCTTTTTTAATATTATTATTCGTAATAACGAAAACTACTACTGGAAGCATTCTGATACATGAATTGAAAGATTGCTCTCTAAACCTTGAATGTTTACTAACTTTCTAGCCAGTAGCGATGCAGTAGGTCCCAGCATGCACAGTAGTCTGGAAACCAGTTAGATAGTTCTGTGAAATAAAAAATTACCATTAACCTGGCGGTGTTCTATTTGGTGTTAGTTTTACCTGTTGTCTCTCTAGATCAAGAAAGTACCACTTGGATACATTCAAGGTCTGCAAGCACTAAGATCACATATAAGGACTTTGAGCTGCTCAAGATCTGTTCTAGCACTCGATGTAAGTACCAATTAAAAGCCTTTTGTTACAACTTAAATTACGATCGGATGTAACAAACGTTTGGTGTAAGTACCATCCAGAATTCGTCCATCACATTCAAGAACTGGATCACACTAGGACCACATATATGTACTTTGAGGTGTTGAAGATTATCCAGTCATAGAAGGTGATGTAAGAGTCATACACCGTTAAAACTTACATTTAAGGACTGCAACCTCAAGAATTGCAGAAGCTAGAACCGCATATAAAGACTTTGAGATGCTCTAAATTACTATCACATCTAACAAATGTTCAGAGCAAGTATCATCCAGAATTCATCCATTACAACTTACATTTAAGGACAATATACATAAGTACTGATTCAGTTATAGAAGTCGATGTAAGAGCCATTTGAAACTTCAATCACAACCTACATTCATGCACTAAAAACGCCTTTCATCGCAATTTACAATCAAGGACTGCAGATGCCACATATAAGTAATTTGAGATTCTTAAACCAGAAAATGTATTTCCCATCAGGACCCCCTCTATCACAACTTAATTTTAAAGGCACTGACACCACATACATAAGGACCTTGAGTTTCTCAAGAAGAGTTACAGTATTCGATGTAAGTACCATCCGAAGCCCATCTCATTGCAAATTATATCAAGTACTGAGAAGCTGCTGATCCTCCTGACCTGTGATAGTACATTACTAACTGCTAAGCACTCATATAACCCCAGGAAGTATTTGTGAAGTGTGGTGGAGATCGGCTGAGCACGCCTTTTACCTGGCCCCTTTTGGAAGATGTCAACCTCAGCTACAATGGAATTGAGCAGCTGGATGACTCTCTCGTGAGTATGGCCTTCATTGACCGGGTAGTACATGCTTTGTTTACAGATTGTAGAAAAGTATTTAATTTTAAAGTACATGGCTAGCGATATAGTGCCTTAGGTCTCTAAAGTATCCACCAGTCGGTGAGCTTTAGGATAGAGTGTATTTCGCACGAGTGTTGAAAAAGTCATGTCTTGTCTTTGTAATGTCTTTACTTTGTGATTCCCTTGGTTCATCAATCTTCTTCCAGCGAATCACGAAAGGAAGCAGTAACACTATTGTTTCTTCGCCAATCACGCTTCAGAGTAATGACGAGACATTACAAGACAACACGTACGTGCATGCATGCAATGCATTTTGGCACCACAACCTTGCGACACGCGCCATTTTCTAGCCACCTCATTGGCTGTAATATCTTTGCTTTTGGTTATTCAAAACTCATGCGAAACTTGCTTTAATTTTGCAAGTACAATGTAACTAAAGTACTTATTACTGCCTGGTGGATAGCTAATAGATTTTACCTTGAATGTACGGCACTGCTACAAATGTATCAGAACAATTGAAGAGTCCATTTCTTCATATAAATTCGCTGCATTGCTAGTATGAACTGTCCTGTTGTTTGCGTGTTCAGTTTGCAAGGCTGACTTATAACCAGTTCCAGTAGCTTCAGGTCGTGCTTTATCTTGACAACTCACATCCATCGTGTTGGGTGCTCAAAATAAGGCTGACATGTTACAGTCATCCAGGTCGTGCTTTATTTGCTGATATCTATCGCCTAGTTGTACAAAGTAGGGCTTAAATCTCATACTTATTTCCAGTAGGTGCACGTCATGCTATGTAATAGTTACTCACATCTATTGTGTTGGGTGTTCAAAGTAAGGCTGGCTTGTTATAGTCATTTCAAATAGATCGAGGTCATGCTGTGCTTACTCACAGCCATCGTAGTAAGGCTGGCATATCATGGTCCTAATTTCAAGCAGATACAGTTCATGCTGTATTGCTCATATCCACTGGTCCTCATTTCCATTTGGTCAAAATCGTGCTAAACTTACTCACACCCATTGTTCTGCAGAAACTGCTTCCATCTATGCGTCAGCTAAACTTGAGTCACAATTCCATCAAGATGTCTGCTGACGATGAAAGCTGGCAGGTTTGTTTAATTGGTTTATTTTATTAGCGGCAAATAGTTACACTGGTCATTCTATTATGTTTCAGTGTACTTGCATCCGATTACCCAATGCACTGTTGGTACAAGTACAATTAGTATCTAAAGTACATATCACTTTACTTATGTAGCAGAAACTTTTGATATGGCGAGTTTGTATTTGTTGTGGCTAATTTATGCTTGAAGATGTTCTGCTTTCTTCTTAAACAAGAAGTTCCAGTGTAAAAGGGATAGTCCCTCCCCGTTTCTTACCTTGAAATTCGAAATTCAAAGTACAAAACAGTAGAGAAAGCCAACGAGCCTTTCAGTAGCCGCCTGCTCAGAATATCGAATTTCAACTGCTAAAATTGAAATATACGAGTGAAAAGTTAACAGAAGGAAGCTAATATCTTATAGTGATAATTTCTATAGTGTTTTATAACTGTTTACTTTCTCTTGAGTGCTTCTTTTTAAGTGTGGTTTAACCCTTTCACTGCCAATGCCGACTACAGTCGACATGTGGAGGTGCACACATGCAGTTAGTTGTGACGTCATTCGCTTTTATGTCATAAAATTGCTTTGATGAGCATGTGATTTATGAATAGACCTTTTTATGAAGGCCTCAATCAAGTCGATCCAACAAGATTTGCAAGACATACGGTGGGAAAACTGTCAATTTTTTGTCGAAAATTCAGTTCAAATGTTTTACTGACACAGCGACTTTTCCTTCTGCCTCAACTATCGGATTCTTTATGAAATCGAAAGCAAAACAATAGAGAGACAAAGCGCAAGAGCAAAAAAATGGAGAGAAAGGGGAAGGGGGACGAGCGAGGGGCAAAATTTGGGACAAGAGAGGGGTGAAAAATTCTGTTAAAACTTATTTTGATTTCTGCGCATGCTCCAAAATCCAAGCGTTTCCTTGTTACTCTCTCCTCAGCTGGAAGGACATCTAAACATCGTGCTAGGAATTGCAATTTTAACACGTTCAGCTGAAATGCGGCGACTTGAAGGCGAAAACATGGATTTAACCCTCCAAAATTACGATTTTCAGAAAAAAAACTTGGTGGCGAAAGAGTTAATAATTAAACTTAGCTCGTTGCAATGACTTTGGTCATCCACATCACTATTGCTATGCCCATTAAAATCGTCATTATCATTTTCATTACAATTACACCTACATTACCACCACCACAATCCAAATCAACACCGTTACCCATTACAATTACATTTACCTCTACATTGCCACCACCACTATCTTAACCAACATTTTTACCGTCACAATTATCATCGCCGTGTCATTGCTCTTATGTCCATCAGTGACCAACAACATCATCATAATAACATGATCATAATAACTTTCACAATCACAATCACGACCATGATCACAGTTACCATGACAATCACCATCGTCTTCACCATGCCCATCAGTCAGTGATTACCACCACCACTACGACTATGACTAGGACTAGGACTATGACTATGACCATGGCAACCACTACTATGACAACCATTGCAATCACCATGACAATCACCATCATCTTCACCATGCCCATCAGTCAGTGATTACCACCACCACTACGACTATGACTACGGCTAGGACTACGACTATGACCATGGCAACCACTACTATGACAACAACCATTGCAATCACTATGACAATCACCATCATCTTCACCATGCCCATCAGTCAGCGATTACCACCACCACTACGACTAGGACTACGACTATGACTATGACCATAGCAACCACTACTATGACAACAACCATTGCAATCACCATGACTATCATCATGTCCATCAGTGACCAACACCACGATCACAATTAATTGCATTCACCATCGTCACCATGATCAGGACCATGGCCAAGTTATCAACGCGTCTATAGGTGATTATAACCAAAATACTGAATCAAAGTCGGTCATTGGGATGTTCCTACATAAGTAACTGCTGCTATTGCCGGTTTGCATCTAAGATATATATCGTCCTATTGTTAGTTTTGAACTTGGCTCTAACTATATCCAATACATGTACTATTTGTTTCAGTTCTTATCAGAAGTACGGCACCTTAACCTTGGATTCAACCACATTGATTGCATTCCCTGTGTTGGCTTGACTGGTACTGAGTTCAAGCTTACTGTTCTTATTTTAAGAAACAACAATCTCCAAAATTTGGAAGGTGAGAATCGTCTATTGCACCGAGTTAATTTTAACTCTAGAAATAGTAAAACAACATTTTAGTAGCTAGAACTACGAAAGAACTAAAAGAAAACAAATAATTATGAGTGCAGAACCATTTTTTCAATAAATTTAAGATTCCGAAAGCAAAACCTAATTTACATAATTGCTGCAATGATGTCATCAGTGCGACGTGCCTTTTATCTAGCTACAGTTGCTATAAAGTTTTTGGTAATGGCAAAAAGTCAAATAAAATTGTATGATAACATCGAATCTCTTTTGAAAGATGCTGTAGGTTCGATAATAGTGATTTTCGATATGAGACTATAGTTTACGACTGTGGTTGGACGAGTGTCGGGGGCCTGATTTGAGACATTTTGCCCATGACGGGTTCCACATTTTTTATCATGACAATCTGCTACGGTGTGCTGCTCAAGGTTTTTCTAGTGCTTGGTACGAAAGCAATTATGCGTTCCTCAAACATTAACTGTATTTGAAAAAAACGAATTTCACGCGATTAACCGTAGTTATGAACAGTAACCTTGTATCCAAAATTCACTAACGTTTCTACTGTACGAATACTTTGGAATTAGCTTACATCCCTGCTCAATTTACCCCTAATCAACCAAATTGAGGCTTGGTTGGCAGGTCTTTCTGTTTTATCGTCACATACAGTGGACATTACGCATGTTGGTTAAGAATGTTCAAATATTCTAACGAACTGCTGAACATGTATTAGCTATAGATTTACATTAGTGCGGGCTTCAGCGATAAAACAAAAAGAATTGTGTCCCATTAGAATAGCAATAGTCTTGATATATCTTATATCATTTTAAAATCGATGTTACTACAACAACCAATACAATCTCATGTCCATTTTAATAGTAAAAACTACTTCATTGGTGAACGGGAGGAAATATCAGCACGCTGGAAACATGATGGAGTGCATTTTCTCCAAACTAGCACCAGTAACCTCTTCCTATAAACAAACTACCAGTTTAAGGGGACTCCTATGTATGTAAAGAGCTTCCAACAACTACAGTGAAAAGTCAGATTTTCTTGCTGTGATTAAACTGTAGGTATCCAATATCTTAAGGACCTTGAGTTTCTGGATGTCGCCAACAATTGCATTGCAATGTTTGTGGAACTGACGCCACTGGCGTACCTCAAGGAATTGCTCGCCGTAAGTATTCTTCCTGCGCATTGTTAATTTATGGAACGCTGTCCCGGATGACATAAAATCAACTTCATCTTTTCCTAGTTTTAGGAGGAAACTCATGCATGACACTTTTTTAACAGACTCAATACCAATTAATCAGGATAATGTTCGTACTTGTAAGTTAAGTGTCGTCGTCCAAATGTTTGTACTCTCTGTTCCTGTTAGGTTTGCTTCCTAATTTATATTAAAGGGATCCTTGGCTGTTTTAACAGGTGGCGCTCAGGAAAATTGTTGCGCTGCAAGTTGTTCAACGGATGGTAATACGCGCAACAACACGTTCCAACCTGAAACGCTACATTATGGCGCGACAAGTTGGTACTTCCAACTATGCATTTTATACTGAGACTGAATAACTCAACGTTTACCCCTATTGCATCATATGGTGTATGGATTTTCTTGTCATCTTTGTCAAAAACTCTTTTGAACCTCAAGTTAATTTGTTCAAGAGAAAACACCTCAACTGTAAATAACTAAGTTTTAATTTTGTTGCTAACGTTTTTCTTTTTCCGTTGTTAACTTTAGCTATGCTTGGAAGGTAATCCAGTGTCCTTTCACCCCGACTACAGAGTGAATACAGTGTCAAGCATGAGCCCTCTGCCAAGGAGAAAAACTGTAAGTATAACGACTCTATTCAGCGGCACAAGAGCGAAGTCCGTACGATTAAAGAGTTTTATTCGTATGTGTATTCACATGATTGTTCCGAGTGCAATTTGGAATAACAACACTGCACGATCCTGAAAGTCGTGAACAGTTTGTGGTCATGAGTGCCTATATTAGTGAATTGTAGATACAAAACTACGATTCACCGCCACGGGTAACCGCTTAAAATTACAATTTGATTAACATATATTTGCTTTCGTTTCAAGCACTAGAAAAAAACTTGAATAGCACATCGTAGCAGACTGCCAGGATGAAGCATGTGTACCACGGTGATGTGCAGAGAAATTCAACCCAGGATCTTGAAACTCATCTAACTGCAGCCGCGAACTGTAGTGTTATATCTAAAATCACTATTATTCTATGCATTACTACTATGTAATATTGATATTGATAGCTTGTAACTAACACATTCTTTTGGTTCTATTCTAAATGCTAAGTTGGGGAATGGAAGAGTGTAATATCAAATACAATACATCTAAAACTGATGCCGTACTACTACAGAACGTTTTCTTACTTTTACGTATAGAAAATGTATGGTTTAGGTTACCAAGAATATACACTGCAGTTGCGCCAGTGAAGTCGGTAAACTGTCTGAAGTCTGCGACTACATGCAAATTTGGTGCAATTATTGGCATTCTAACGTTTCATAAAAACTCTATTTTGTAGCCGCCCTCTCTAATAAGCCCCGCCTTTAAGACTGTAAATTTCTAATACTTCCGAGGTGAACACAATAGTACTTCAGAAAACATATATTATTTTAGTTTATATATTTTATTGAGTTCAGATCAGTTTTGAGACGTACTATGATCTTCCGTGACTGGCATGCATTGTATATGTACTTGGAACAACCAGTCTAACTTCAAGAAGACGTAACCAACTGTGTGAGAATGACTCTGAATAAGCCTCCCTCGCTCTATTATGTCCATCACTCTAATAGGTTCCCCTTGTGAAAGGCCTGGCAGGAAATTTACGGTATGCCCATTTTATATTTTGCAGATAACTCTTGATGGCAAAGAACTAACAACTCTGGAGCAAGTGGTATGTGTTCCGTAACACTGGGAGAACGTTTATTGAATACCGTACAATAGTTTATTAGCCCACATTTCACGAAAGAGCTATCAATTAGCTTTCATAAATGAAGGTGCATAATATATCGTAATGCGTATTACTAACGTATTAGACCGTCCAAAATATATGTTTTAAACTCAAAATTGCAACTGCATTGACATTGGAAATTCACACATAGCAAAGACATCTTTACGTTTAATGATGTGAACCCGTTGTTTCTTTCTCTTTGATGACTTTCTCTCTCACTGATCAACGTTTCGGGTACTCATATTTTTTACAGTAACTGGACTGTATTCTCCCACTAGTTCCTCGGTAATGCAGTACAGGCCGCCTCCCTGTTGGATTATATACCCGACGCTCCGCTGGGAAGACCCAAGAGCCTTTCCGTTGGCCAGTCGCCCAAAGAACTACTTGACTCTTCGATGGAAGCCTCGTATAACAGCACTGTCCAGTCAACCCGTAAATCTAGAAAGGTTAACTGCGATAATGTACATAACTTTTGATTTGGGTATTCCTTCCTTCCTTCCTTCCTTCCTTCCTTCCTTCCTTCCTTCCTTCCTTCCTTCCTTCCTTCCTTCCTTCCTTCC
>JANVCK010063448.1:0-12414 GCA_026546655.1 Epizoanthus illoricatus | reverse complement strand
AGGGTTAGTTATGGTTGGGTGACTCTCTCTCTCTATATATATATATCTGTTACTTTCGAGTGTGACGTCATCTGAGTCCTCTACATGAGGAAATTACCAACAAGTGCCCAATCCATATATTTTCCTCTTTCTAATAAAGTCACAAATCTTTGTTACTCTTGTGAAAAAAAAACAAGAATATTAATATGAAACCTACTTAAACAAATTAACAATTAACACAATAGCAATCAATTTGAAGTTTATCTGTGAAGACAAATTTCAGACTTTGCTCAAGATATGTGGTTTGTTTGGATAAAACATCTTGCTTGTCCTGTATCTTCATTTCTAGCAACAATGATTGTTTCTGAACAAATAACTACCATCATCAGGGGTGTGGCACATGGAACAGTGTGCATACCTATCACAGTAATACATGTATCTATTTGTGAGTACCTTTTGAACAATCCAACAGTGAAACAGGTTGCTATAGGCAGGACTTTCTTCATCCTCCAAGGACAATATAGGATCATCATCTGAGAATACAGCACGGTACTGAGTAACAATGTCAAACAGATGAACACGGCTGGCTTCAATAGTTTTTGTGATGTGGTAGTACGGATCATCAGATGCAATGGAACCTAACATACTCTTCAGCCATGCATCCCGAGCCTGAAGGAATTTAATTCTGAGTTCTGACTCTGAAAAAACATCTAGTCTTCTAAGGTAGCCAATCACACGTAAGCACGCTGGTAACTGGATGGAAGTGCGCAACTGGTGGAGCAGCTGTGACAACATCAGCTGGGTCGATGCCTGAACCTCATCAACGATATTCTGAATAACTGGGATGTTGGCCAGTTTCTTTTCAAGTCGTCTCACATATGAGCCAAGCTCAAGGGCCTCTTCGTAATAGCCATTACGAACACAGGTGTCCATCAGCTGCAACAAAAAAGCAGGAACTATCTTAGACTGCAACACAACATGTGGTTTACACTAGGGATGGCATGAAGGCCAAAAAATTCCTCCAAAGGTTTGTTGAGTTTTTCGAACAAACTTTCGTTTTCAATATATGGTAATCAATGAAAGCTTCAGTTAAAAAATGTATTTCTCATGTAGTCACAGGTGCGAAGGAGTGGAAACCCATGAAAATCACAAAACAATACACAAATGGTGAGCAAAAAACCACAACTACATGTATTTCAAGCCAGTTTCAAGCATGTTTCTAATGTGAATATCTCTGTGTGAACTCCGATGTCAGGGGATTATTTTTGCACAAACAATACTGCCAGTTCAGGGCAGCTCGTCAAAGTATCAAAATATGTGTTTTCTTGTAAATATCATAATTTCATGATGAAAACGAAGCTTCAAAAGTCAATAAAAACCTTCAAAGTCAAGTTGGACGAATGAAGGTTCGAAGGTTCATCCAAACCTTAGTTTACATAGATTTCAAAATTCCATATTTATTTTATGCTTTTCCCTGACTTGTCGGATCTCACTCAGCCTTCAAGAAGCATGCCAGAAACCATTAATAACAAATATATCATATTTATGCCCAGAATTTCCATCCACTGACCAACCAAGGAAATAAACTGATGCAGATCTCAGTTTTTGATTCATTCTTGGCTCTCCAAGACAACAAAGTGAACATGCTTTTAAATTTTTTTGCCATTGCTGCCAGCAACATTTTTCAAACTTCAGTTTTCCTTGATTGATGGCATTTTTTCTAACTTCTTTGGAATCAAGAGTTCAATTTTCCCTGACCAAGATCAAATTTCCCCAACCAAGATAAAATTTCCCTGAGTTTCCCTGACCTCAAAAAAATAGTTTTTCCTTGACTTTTCCCTGACCTGTGGCAACCCATGTACAAGACATAGCAATGGCATTTCATGTCACTAGCCCTATTCCTTGTATTTCTTACCTGCGGTATCTCAAGAATTTCCAGGAGCTGAGTGTGACGTGCAAGGATGAGGGAATTTAACTTTCGACTGTTGGAAGAGTAAATACAATTATGTTAATACCCATAAATAACCACTGTCAAGCTGCACTTCCTATTAACTGCACACCCAAATTAGTAATTAGCAATGCATAGAGAATAAAGTCCTGGTAAGTTTAATCCAATGAAATACTCAGTACTAAGTTGCAACCAACAGTTTCTGTGAAATTCTGAAAATCTTTACAAAAACGTCAAAAAAGATTTTTATTTTAGTAAGTACAAGTGATAATGTTTACTTGAAGGTTGTTTATTATAAATTCTTCAATAATAAAAAATAAATGGTATAACAAAATTGTATAACATTTGTCCTTTATACATGTACGATAAATATCATAGTTGAAATTGCTCAATTTTCCATCAAAAACAATCCACATATATCACATGACCACTTACCTACTGTTAATTTCCTGTGCTGCTTTTACAAACCTTGAACAACTTTCTGAGAATTTGGGCACTTTCTCTAAAACCGATTCTACGTGCTTCTCTACTGAAACAAACTAAGGAAACATAGTTTATATTAAGTAATGGCCATCTGCAAATCGCATTCTACTGCTGACAAACAGCATGCTGCTGGGTACCTTAGCTAAATATCCAGTATCGGCTGAGGTCGCAGGTGGACCTCGGCACCAAGTGGGGAGGGGTTTGTCCAAACCCCCTGAACCCCCCAGCCTACGGGCCTGGTACCAAAATCTTTACCCCATATCAAACCAAAATTTCCACCCTATTCTAGACTGAATCTGGTAAATTATTACCCTCAAATTTCAAGTTATTTGTAATATGATAAGCAATTAATATTATAAATGAACCACAAGCTGTCTAAGCTGTTGTTCTGTTAGTTAAAAATATAAACATGTTTTTCACGTAAGAATGACATCTGCTTTTGAAGATTCTGAATGTCTGATACCCTGTTCAGTTCCAGACTAAAACTTGACTTGTATATAATACTATTCTAGGCAAAAATGCTTGACTGAAAATATACCCTACACAACAGCTCATATACTCAGAAATACATGTAGAGTTTGCAACATGTTCATGGAATTCATAATTTATTGTACCACGTTTTATATTTTCAGATATGCAATCAACATACTTACATCCTGGAAAATCTCTCTTGAGCATTCTGCAGTTTCAATAAAAGTCTTATAATTGTGAAATGCAAGATCTTGAGTCTGTTCAAGAATCTGAGCTCTCTCTTCTGCAAGGCGTTCAGGTTCTTGACCTATGATATATAATGCAAATTAGTGTAAAACCTTATTAAAATGTAACAGAAATGTGTATGGTGTGTGTGTGGGCGGGGTGGATTATAGTTTTATCCTTTGATAAGCTACTATGGGAGAGTACTGCATGGGCAATACTCACCAAGACCATATGACACTCCCAGCTCTGATGTATAAACATCATATTTGCATAATTATGGTAGTTACTGTAAGCTAAATGATTGAACAAATATAACTTGGATGGTGACCAGTGTCGCCAGCCTTCAGAGAATTTGTAGGCCTGAGGAGGTAAAAATGACCGTAAACCACCAAGAAAATGAGGAATCCAACCCATTATCGGCTAAAACTGCTTAACCACCAGACTATAATTTATTATAGGCTCCCAATCACTGATCAAATTTTGATTCACTGAAACTAGCCTTATGATGCAATGGGGATCTAACAAACATTTCTTGTTGCATTAGATCAATAACTATATTTGGTGAATATTAGATATTCAGTGTTACGCCTTGAGTCATAACTACTGTTCGAGAGCATTCACTTGTTTAGTTGTTATTCACTTATTCAGTTATTGTACTCTCGACTACATAGTTTTTTTAAGTTTTCTATTTTGATCACAACTTAGTTCAACAATTGCTTTGCGCGGCAAGCGGTTCTGTTCTGGGTCTAAGAGACTGAAAGGATGATCTGAACTAATCCAGAATAACTCAATCGGGATTTGAGGAAGTGTTTGCTAACAGTTTTTATGTGATAGATACTTACTCAACCTGTCAATAGCAGAGGAGCTGAGTTCCGCTAGGTACGCTGCAAAATCAGGATTATCCCGCCACGATTCTAAAATAAAATGGTACAAGATATTAGCAATACTAACAATTCACTCTTTTCAAGAAAAATATTTCTCTTACCTGGAAAAGATTCTCGAAAAATTGTGTCTAGAAGATGTTCATCACCTCTGTCCAGCTCCGCCGCCATGTTTGTTTCTAATTAGTTACCAGCCCTCTGGCGCTTCTATTCCTGCCAACGTGGCTGAAATACCCAATGTACGTTGTTTCTGCTGAAGTATACTGTCCCATGCTCAATAAAATCAGAATTTTGGCTGCGTGTGGCTCCTTCCACCTCACCCCCCCCCCAAAAAAAAGGAAAAAAGAAATGAATGGTTACGATTTTCGAGTTGTTTTAGTCTAATTTTGACAGAAAAGTATACTCAATTTTGACACTACAATCAATGGTAAGGCGACAAACGCCACTTGATTAGATACGAAACCTATTCCTCAGTACATATCACAAACGAAAACCAGACTAAAATATGTTATGTGTTCTGGTCTGCCTCGTCCCCAGGCATTTAGTTTAGCAGGTCAGCGCGGCCTTTAAGCGCGCGCGGGGTTTGATGCGAAGAGGGAAGAACCAGAAACCACTAGCGCGCCTCCAAAAACAACATGCGCCGGACTCTGCCCTTCCGCTTAGCCTTTGTAGACGCCTGGAGACGAGGCAGTGTTCAGGTGGTCAGGTCTGCCATAGGGTATCGAACATCACTTAGTTTTGGTCTGGAATGGGGTAAGGGCTTTGTACACCCGCCACCCCAAATTTCTGGTGAGTACCCCCGGGCCCTCCCGGGCTTCGGAACCGAACCGAGTTTCGTTGCAACGCCTCTTCGAATGCGTCGCACATCGCAATTCGCGTGTCACGATTAGATGGCGAAACGTGCCAGTGAGGTCCTGTGCCAAGCGTACTACATCACGAGACTGGGTTGAGTGCGCAAAGGAAATTCGATGTACATGTCAGCAGGAAATGAGAAATAAGGTTACCAAGGGAACGATCCCCCGACCCGGGCAATAGTAGTCGATACTTACCCTCTCTTCGGTATATCAGCAAATGTATTGGGTTAAAGTTTAACGGCTTTTATTGCGTACATACAGGGGACAGGGTCCAGAAACACGTCAAACTAACATCGAAAGTAGAGTCCAGCAATTTGGCACATTTACAACGAGAGAGCAAGGCAAGCCTCTTGTTTACTGATAGCTGTTGTATAGACAGGGCTGAATAACCTCCGGTTGACTAGTTGTAGACAAGTAGGTTTTCTACGTCGGCGAGTAGGCCAAATGATGAGATTGATCAATTAAGGGCGCTTTCCATTTGTCAGGTCTGGCCGGCCCGACCGGTCGGTCCTCAAATGGAATGCTACAACTATCGGAACTGGTTCTGGCCAGACTGGCCCTGCTCATGGATTAGAACCACTTAGTTCTCCCGTTCCGGACGGCCAGGGCGCGGGAATTTGGTGAGTTTTGGCGGGAAAATGGTCGCGCGCACGTTGACCTTTCCATTTACAACGGCCAGAACCAGTTCCTTCTGGCCGACCAGAAACCAAATGGAAAGCGCCCTAAAAGTTTATCAATGATGTCTTTCGCCATGACGGTGGAAGAGATTGTGCTCGATTTAATAAGCTTTTTGGCAACGCTATTCAAAATAAAGTTGTCCTATAGAAGAAGCAGCCTCTTATAACGATGAAAAAATGATCCAGCTATTCCTACCTAGAAATGAATGTATGGGAAAATGTGTTAGCGGTTGGGAAAGCGCAGTAATTATTCAGGCGTCTGGGCTCTTGTCGCAATGGTTCCGTAAAGTCCGCCGCACACGGTGAGGAAACAGCTGAGCTAACTGCCTCGCGAGACTTTTTGCTCAGCCAGTTCCTCTCGTGTGCGGCAAAGTTTTTGTGAGAAACTTGCCTCGCGAGGCCGGGAGGAAAATATCTGTCATGTTTGATATTTTTTGTCTTCCGAGGCAAATGCCCAATTCCTGCTCATGTTGTTATAGAGGCAGCTTTCCCACAGCGACGGAGCCTTCGCAGCAAAGAAACAGAAGAGTAATTCGCCTTCTCCATGTCGTTGGCTATTTTTGTTTTGTTCAAATTCGAAATACGTGAGCAAGCCATGCGATTTCATTGGCTAATCGGTAAATCTAGCTGAGCCAGATTCTCACAATGCGCGAACATGGTGAGGAATTTGCCCCTCGGGGCAAAAATTATCAAACACGACAGATATTTGTCTCACGACCTCACGAGGAAAAATTGTCACCAAAATTTCACCGCACACGAGAGGAAGCAGCTGAGCAAAAAGTCTCGCGAGGCAGTTTTCTCAGCTGTTTCCTCTCGTGTGCGCCGAGCTTTTTAAGGGACTTTACGATCCAACGACGGGATGCCTGGCGACGCGGTCGCAAATTTTTTCTCTTGATATCGCTTTTCTTATTAAGGATTTTGAATAGTAGCAATTGGGTAACGTAGTTTTGAGGCAGAAAATATAATAAGAAGATTTATATCCTCGCGTTCACGTTCTCCAAAACACTTCAAATTGTGGGTTTTCAAGCTGTAGACAACCGCAGGAACGTTGTCAGCTGGTTGCACGTTCATGTGCAGTTATTGTATTGTGCAACCAAGCCTACTGTATTGTGCTACGTCCGCGTCGTGGGATCGTAAAATCCCTTTTATCAGGAATATGGCGCTTCGAATCATGAATGGATGTACACGCGCGCTCTGATTGGACAATATTGAGAGTTGTAGATTTTTATTTCCGGTTCTTTCAAAAGATAATAACTCCATAACGAATGCTCCAATTTGTTGTCAATTTTCTTTTTATAATCTACGATTTGCAAATACAAAGAAAAGTATGCTTTCATTTTTTTTCTTTCTTGCAATGTGGAAAACTGCCACATCATGCACCTGCTGACGCCAGAATCACACGTTATGAGATATAAATGAGAAATTGTGAAACATACCTTTGCTGCAAATTTTCTTAGAAATAAATTGCAGTCAACTTTGCTCTCCTTCTACGTTCGTGCATGCAAGGCCCCATTATTGTTTTACGTTTAGACTATGTGACGCTAAGTATAGCGTAATCAACAGAAAAAAAGTATCTCGAAAATATTTGAAATATCACGTTCGTTCTCCTCGTGGTGACAGTTGGTCGCTGTGAATCTCTCTTCATTATTATAATTCCCTTAGTAACAGCCAATTTCTTGACGTCGCGGGTCCCTTAGACTGCAAAACAACCCCTTCCTTCGCCAGAATCCGAAAATAGGGCAGTCCGATCGAGTTTTTGCGCGCGGTAGTGAAGTGGGAGATTGGGGAGAGAAAGAATCTCTCCCCATTTCTTTTTTCCCCAGGCCGCGCGACTTCTTTCTCTCCCCGATCTCCCACTTCTCGACCGCGCGCAAAAACTTGATCGGACTGCCCTATTTTCGGATTCTGGCGAAGGAAGGGGGTGTTTTGCAGTCTACGAGTCCCTTTTAAAATCATTTTCCTTGTTCCAGCCGTGTTCAGGTTAACAATTATAGCAATAGTCCTTTCTCACGTATTGTACGTCAATCAAAAATAGATGTTAGCACGTGCAAACTTGTACGTCCAGTGGAAATTGGCCATGCATTCTCTGTAAAAAGGTTTTGTTCATAAAAAAAAAACTTCGCTATTTTCACAGTTTTTAGATAAAACCCCCATATTTTCGCTGCTTACCAAATTCCTCTTGCTTTTTCTCTATTTCTGGCATTTACAAAGTAATAATTGTAAGTCATAAGTATAAATAGACACTTCAGACCACATTTAACTTGGTACACTAGTTTCTAGAAAGAAATAGGTTTTTCTATGTCGTCGAGTAGGCAAAACACAACAAGTTGGTATAGTATGTTTTTGCCGTGAGCCCGGTGTGAATTTTAAAGGAGCGCTGCTATCTGATCTCCACCACCTTTAGTCCTTTATCTTACAACAGCAGCCTTCAAATAAACTGTTTTCGGTTCTGTGAAAAACAAAACTGAACGTTGGCGTTTTTATTTGGTTTCAGGAAAAAACCTGTTTATCAACCCACTTTCCAATTTTAGATGAAACTTAATATCTAACAAAACAAACATTATAATGAATTTATTCAGTTTAAAAATCAACAACCTACTGATCAACTATAGTTAATTTAAATAACATAAAAGCCATTTTTGAGGGCGTTATGTTAATTTGTGGCGGATTGTGTTTCAGTGGAACACTCGTGAAGAATTTTAAAATCATCGTCTGGATAAAACTGTGTTCCGGTTGTGTCTGGCATGGAACATCCATTATTTCCTCGCTCTGCTCTTTGGCTGTGGTTTAGTTTGGATGGGAATGTTTGTATTTACCTTTTAGTTATTTAATTATAAATTTTCCTGAACACATGAACAGTGCTTAAAAAGTGGAAGGGAGGGGAGAGGGATGTAGGTCAGGGGAGGGGAGGAGAGTGGAGGAGAAGGGAGGGAAAGGGAGGGTAGGGGAGGGGGTGTAGGTCAGTTTAGCCGTACAGTCAGCAGGTGTATACACTATACATTGCAAACGTCATTATCATTTTATTGTCTATGTTAAAGTTATGTCTCAGAACGGTAGAGAAGACGATTTAAAGTCTTTAATTTCAATGCTTCATTTTTTCAATGTTGAAGAGAACCAGAAAGCAAATTATATATAATTAGGTTTATTGACTTTTCAAGCATTGGGCCTCATTTAGACCTCCCCGTCATAAAAATATTATGTTAAAATGTATCCCGCCTCAGCTGGGATACTGGCGTTGGCTTTGTAGCTGCTTTGAACAAGCGAACAAGCAGAAGATGTAAGACAAATCAAATACAAAACGAGAAAATTTTGTTTTACTCCTGGCTGAGGCTATTGTTCCAAGTGTTTATTATTTACGGTACTGATACGTAGATACGGAATGTGACAGAATTCCCGGATACAGACGAGTGTATATTTTAGGGGGCAGGGAGGCAAGGGTGGCATTGCAATTAGCAATCACACTAAATTTTTTACTTAATTTTCTTGTCTTTGCTGAGTGTACTGATAAATGTTTATCCAAATGTAATGTGGCAGAATGTGTAGAAACATGAGAAACTTAAATTGTTTTTGGGGCTTTGCGGCATAATCTCCCGAAACGTTTTGAAATCTTGGGTTAAAAAGGACGTTATTCACTACATTCTGAGTTCCCTTTTGCAATGAACAACCAACCAACCTATATATAATTTGCTTGTCCTAGCTAAGTGTACATACACAAGTAAAACACGCACTGTATTTTAGTGTATTGACAATTACAACTGTTTATCTAGACGAAATGTGGCAGAAATATGAAGAGAAAGACGTGAAATTTAAATGTTTCGCTTTAGGGGGATCCTTAGGCATGCTCCCTGGTCCCTCAAAATTTTGAGAATTTAGGTTAACAAGTACCCCTTTACTGCATTGTCAGTGGTCTATTCTGCATGGGGAGTTTGCAAATTGTTTTTACGAAAAATTCTTGTGCTGTGATTTTTCCCCGGCCGCTATTTAGTCGCCCGTGAAAATGATGTTTTTACGATTTCTTCCCCCCCCAGCAAAATCAAATGGTTCGTCCCTAAGGCTTAATAGCAAACAAGTTAGTCGATGGTATTTTCGCCTTAAATAATAAAAATGATTTCTTAAATTAAGGTGTTGTGCTATAGAAACCAGAAGGACAGAGATAGGACACACGTAATCCAGCCAAAGTCGAACGTCGAACATTGAGAAGTGCCGGTAACTGCTCCTGACGTATGACATATTACCAGTTTTGAAAAGGCTATCAGTGATAACTGCCAAATATAGTCGAGAAAGAACTACCTGGACAGGTGAACAAACGATTCACTAAATCAACAAAGCGCGCGAACACTACAATGGGTTTTGGTGGGCCAAACTGTACGGGGGACTGGGCACCAATATATCTCTACTACCGGCTCTCTCCTACTTTAGCAGCTCAGCGTCCTCGCTACTAGCAGTCGTCACTTTCCCGGGCAATTTACTGGTCTGCCTCGCGATCGTGTTGGATCCCTTCAAAGAACTGCGAACACCGTTCAACTATCTGCTGCTGAGTTTGGCGACCACAGACTTGCTAGTCGGCGCATTCGTGGACCCTGTGTCAGCGGTGTGCCACTATAGCGAGGCACTGAAACTCAATTTGGTTTCTACAAAGATAGTTCACATCTTGTTCTTTCTTCTGACCACGGCCTCTATGATAACTCTAGCTGCTCTGGCAATCGACGGCTACATCGCAGTAACATTTCCACACACGTATAAAGCGAAGCTTACCTCAAGGAGAGCTCTGGTCGTTACTGTTATCATCTGGATAATATCACTTGCATGCTTTGTCGTTTATCTACTTTCCACTAGGATACATCTACTATGCGTTTACCTTCGCGAACGTTGCGGTGATATCTACGTTCGTAGTGTTGGTATTCGTGTATTGGAGTATCTACAAGAAGCTGAACACTCAGATGAAACTGTTCCATAAAAACGAGCTTAAGAAGGACAAAACTCACAGAAACGAGAAAGGAAACACTTTGAAGCTGATGAAAAGAAATAGCAGGGTCACGCGGGCACTAGTGATGGTGTTGTTAGCATTTGTGATCTGCTACACGCCCGCGTGTGTGATGATTTACTTTCTGAATATGTGCTCCAGCTGCAGTTGTGTGTTGGTTCACTGGTTCAGAGATCTGCAGATTCTCATTGTACTCGCAAACAGTGGCGTGAACCCCTATCTGTACGCATTTCGCCTGCCCCAGTTCAGGAGGGCAGTTCGTAAGCTAGTTGGGTTCCCTCGGGCAGCTCGAGTAGAAGTTGTTCCAGCGAAATCGTTAAACAACAAAAGTGAATGACCAAGAGTTCTTGATGATATGGTTCTGGCAATCTTGGAATTTAACGGAATCGATTGCTTAGAAAATGTGCATGGAAGCGGAAATAAACTAGAGGGCACTGGCCAATCAGCAATCGAGGAAGGGAAAAATGATGACAAGCTCAAAGCTCCACGAGGATTGTAGAATGGAAAGAATGTGGGCATGGGTTAAAGTGCGAATCTGCGTAGCGTAGAACAAAGTCTGACCCTAGGAAGAAAAGAGACATCTTAGTTGACCCAGGGGCAATAGATCGGGCGAAGGTTGAGGGGAGCAGGAGCCGATCATCCTCGGAGACCCAGGGACAGACCGTGGGGCGGAAGAAAAAGCAAGGCGAGAGAGTTTTCCAGCGGGCTGCCCCTGGATCTCCAAGAAAGGAGAAGAGCGTGTCAGGTCAAGTTCCTTTACCTGCGGCGAGCCAGTCCACGATCTGCGGACCACCTTATAAGGAATTTAAATTGTCTGTAGGCCCGCTAGCGGCGATTCACGCATGCGCTGGCTCGTGCTTTATTTCAGAGCCCTTCGCGTTCTCGTTCCCAGAGACTTGCTCGCTCTTCTAACAGTGCCCACGTTATGTCATCCAGCAATATTTGCGAGTGCGCTCAATGGCTCTGCATTTCCTGAGTAAATAAAGGTCCGCGATTGGCTAAAATAACAATGTTAGAAAACAAAAATAGCGACCAAAGATCGATGAAGAGTTCAGAGACCTCCAGAAATTACAGATTTATCACCACAAACCTTCGTGTAACGATAACGGTTGGCAAGCCTCGTGGACACTATACTGGAATTGGTGTATCTCATTTGTATCGAGTTTACCGTTAGAAAGTGGTTGTTTTTCGTGGTTTAGGTATTTCTTCAACATCTTGAAGAAATCGTTGTAGAGTAATCTAGAGCCTTTGATCGCACTTCAAATATCGCTGGATGACATAACGTGGGAACGAGAATGAGCCTTCGTTTACCTCGCCGCAGGCCTAAAAGAACGTGGGCTCTGGGAACAGGATTGGTGTCAGTTGTGACTATAGTAGTACTCACTCCTGCTGCATTGCTCTATTGCTGCAGGGCACTGAAGAGGTATTAACGCTTGATCGGCCTAACTTTATGAGGTTTGGATTTGTTTTTGTTACTTCTAGCTGGTATTTGTCTCAGTAATATTTCGATTTATTGTCAGATATCAAAGGTCTACTTATAAAGCCGCAGAATCACCAGGACACTTTGTGACGTTGACTTTGTATTTGTATCAATAAGATTTAGTTTTGTTGCCACATTTTAAATATCTACTCCTCCTATATGTCCTAACCGTAACGACAGTGGTTTTTTGGCATATTTACCAAGTGCTTCACAAGAATAGTTCCATGAGTAAGCAAAAGCAGTAGCCTGCGAGCAAGCTCTCCGGGAAAAAGAGGGGGGAGAGGGGAAGGGAGAGAGAAGGAGAGCTTGCAACGATCTCTCCCTTCCCCGTCCCCGCCCCCCCACATTTTCCCACAGACCCTGCTCGCAGGCGCGCGTCACTGCCCAACCAGATAGCAATATAACTAAGTATCTTTATGGCCCCGAAAAAGG
>JANVCK010063337.1:0-12415 GCA_026546655.1 Epizoanthus illoricatus | reverse complement strand
AAGTCTAGACTTAAGACCTTTTTCTTCAGGCAGTTTACAGATCACTAATCCTGGTAGCTTTATCTTCTTATTTGTTTGTATCATATTGTAATATACATTTTCTTATGTATATAGTTCTATTAGGTAGTTATTTTAAAATTAGTTAATAGCCATTAGCTCCAGTTATTTATTGCTTTTTCAAATTAAGATTGTACATGAAATTATTCATATTTTTCCTCTACATAAAAATTATTCATATTTTTTCTCTGTTTTTCAACATTGTAAGAGCATTGAGCTTAGATTATTATTATATTATTATTATTATTACCAGACCAGTGAATAGTGCTTTTTGTGCGCGCTGATTGGCTACTCAGACTGACTCTATCCAGCATTAATATATGCCAGACCAGTGAATAGTGCATTTCAGGAGAGCTGATTGGCTACGCAAGCTGACCCTATCCAGCATTAATATATATCAGACCAGTGAATAGTGCATTTCACGTGCGCTGATTTGCTGCTCAAACTGACTCTATCCAGCCTTAGTATATACCAAACCAGTGAACAGTGCGTTTAACGTGCGCTGATTGGCTGCTCAAACTGACTCTATCCAGCCTTAGTATATACCAAACCAGTGAATAGTGCGTTTAACGTGCGCTGATTGGCTGCTCAAACTGACTTTATCCAACATTATCCGTTACCTCTTGGCAACAGGAGACTGCAAAATGGCGTGCGCGATGGTCAGAATGCCAGATGTGTTTCACTTTTTGACGAAAAGTAAAATCCATATTTTTAGGCCGGGTTGCAATTTCTGAGCGCGAGTGGTGTGGTATATAGTAAAACCGTTATTCCCCTTTATATCGTTGCTTAACTGTGAATATTTTCCTCGCTAAAGAGACTGTAAATATCTACTATATAATATTCACCAGTTTATAGGGAATACCGTAAAATCCTGGTTATACGTCTCTAGGTTATAACCCCACCCGCCTGGTAACATTCGCGGTAGTGCCACGCCCCCTCTATGAAAAAGTACTTGGCGCTTGTTTTATTGTTTTTGGGATGGTTTCGGCCGAGCATTTCGTGATCGCGCTCGGTGGGTGTTTTGTATTGACTTTTCTCTGCGAACTAGATTCGTAGCAAGTCTACAAAAACCTTACCAACTCACCTAAGTCCAGACTTTACGATAATGAACATAATGCCAGTGTTGTGTTGTGGTTCACTTCGGTGTTTTTGTATATACTCCATGACGCTAGTGGTTTGGGCCGTTTGTTGATCGTAGGCTATATGACGCAAAGGCGGTAAAAAAGATTTTTTTGTTTGAGTAAAAAATACAATTGTGATCAAACCTAAAAAATGCCAACGTTATGTGCATACCATTAAGATGGACAAAAACAGGCAATAAACTTGCTCAGTCTGGATTTCGTATTTTACTATGTCTATTAGATATGTTCCGGGGGGTACTTCTCAAAATGTTTGGTGGGGGTGTGCGCATGCGGCCCGCTTCCTGAAACCCTTACCCGTTTTCAGACTAAAATATGCAAATTTCTCTACCCAATTTCAGACCTGTTCAGACCGGCCCTCTAAAATGTTGTTGGCCCTGTGTATCCTTAACAGTATGGTTTTAACGATCACAGCTACCAAGAATGGGTTCTGTTTGCGTACTTTGGCATGAGTTTGGGTGTAAATATTTGACGGAAGTACCCAAAAATATCTGATCACAAAATCATCTCCACGGTTTTTTCCAAAACCAATACCGAATTTCAGACCATGGCCAAATATTCAAAATGTATACCCAATTTCAGACCAAAACGGCTCAAAAACCATACCCTTTGGGGCCGCACATACCTGTATAGCTCATGTGAGGGAGTACCCCGTCCCCTGGGGGGTATGTTTTGACTGAAAGCAAAACGTTTCTAATAGTAATAATGGATTTTAGCTCCAGCAATTGTTCCGCTTATTAAATGGCATGTCTCTTGACCTCTTCCGTTTACATTTATAGTCTTCATGATAATTTAAAACAACGACCGACGTCAGATACAACTATACTAACCCACAAAGAATGCGGACAAAAATGGTATAAAATTGACAAAGAATAGCAGCTTGTTTTAAAAGTAGATACAGATTACAACCACACATTTTTCAAAGGCAGAGACCATCTCGTGACAAACAAGTTCTACGGAGATAAGGGCTTTGGATGGAGCTTAATTCTTCAATCATTTTGTGCCACAAGTTAACGATTAATTTAATGTCTAAGAATTGTGTCTACAACGTGTCAGTAGTCATTACTCGGGTTTGGCCCTGCGGCGTAAACAGAACAAAACCATTCTATGGAAGGTGCCATTTATCTCATTAGATACATTAGAGGCGGGAATGCAGGGAAAAGGCCGCTATCTTTGGTGGTTTGGTATTCAATATTGAAAAAGGAGAGATAGAGACAAAGATTTTAGATTCCGCGGTACCGTATAGTTCCGTTGCATGCAATTGCTATAACTATAACTAATACTAAACTGACTCAATTAGTCATTAGCTTAGGGAGGTCCTTGGAAAAACCATACAATTTTAAAATCATTTAATGGGTGTCGTGAGCTGGGAGTAAGTGTTCTAGATGAGTAAAGATTTCATAGACCAGGATTCAGGAGCATTGAAAACGTCTACATCTATATATAGCTATGCAAAACTGCTCGTTAAATGAAGTGTTTTCTGTGGACTGAACTATCGAACTAGAACAATGAAGACGTTATTTATAAGGGCAGCACGAAAATTATTTAGTTTGTTTCTTGCATGGTTTTCCGGTTGGGAGTACGAAAACTGCCCCTATCGTAGATATTAAAGCAATAGATGTCTGACAGTTTTTGCGATATAGATAACTGGATGCGGTCTTTCCACAAAGTCTTTATCAGTTTATGTCGCGCGAACACGTGTACTTTACGAAACTCGAGAAGCTATTAACTTCAGTACAGGCAGTACAAGCACCAAAGTGACAGTCCATAGCCAGCATCTTATTGTTTAATAGAATAATAGCTTTATGGGTAGATTTATATCAGTAGTTAGCGTTGTTAAAATTAAAAAGACCTCTACAATCCTGCCATGAAGTTTTTGTATTTGGCTACATGAGCATGTACTTCGCCGACTCAACTTTTTGAAGTATTATAACTTTGTATTGAATGATGCACCTACAAGTTTTCCCTTTTAGTTGCCAAACGTAGCTCTGCATGCAATAGCCAATACTCAATAGGCTCCTGGCTGGTCTGAAAAGTCGATGCCGCCGTGCGCATGACACAAATAGTATCCGTCGCTCACCACGCGCATGACTGTGCCGTTTCCAAACTCATGACATGTATGCATGGCTTGAAGCCAACTAACTCTGTGTTGTTCACTGCAGTTACAACCTACTGATATATGCACATGGACGTGAAGAACACTATTATTTTTACGCGCCTGTACATTTTCGTCAGTTAGTGAGTTACTTTTCCGATGACTCCGATCCGTTCTTGACTCTTGTCTGATTTTCTATTCGACTTTGTGGCTTTTCTATCGATGCATGCGTATCAGTATATAAACGGGAGAGCGAGCTGAGATCAGTTGCCAAAGTTACTCTTGCCACGCTAAGTTACTCTAGTATGCCTTATTCTAAACGGGTCAATATATTTTTATTGTCCTGCAATCAGGACAATCTGCCGAGGCCCGAAGCGGCAAAGGATGGAGTATGTTGGCGCCGCGGGGTCATCGCAAGGTCACGAGAGCGTTTGATTATATGGAGTCTAGTTTCCAGTAATTGCCAATTTTCAACTCTACTAATCAGTACAACATCATGAAACTCAAAAACAAACTCGTTTCAACAGCTTGACAGTTCCAGCTTTCCTTAAACATTGAAAAGACATTTTAAAATTTTTAATTCACCTCAAAAACGGCTAAATTATGCATTCGTAGCATAGCGCTATAAAAATCCATTATTATTATTATTATTATTATTATTATTGTTATTATTATTGTTATTATTCCGTCTTGTTATTAGTGGTAACCTTATTGAACAAGTTGATAGTATCAAATATCTAGGAATAATGCTTGATTCTCATTTGAATTGGAAAGAACATGTTTCTCAAGTCGCTAAAAAGATTTCTAGAAGTATCGGTTTACTCAGACATTTTGTGAATATTAATATCCTAAGTCAGTTTTACTACTCTTTGATATATCCCTTCCTGATATATGATGTGATTGTATGGGGTAACTCATACGTCGCCCATACAAAACCAATTCTAATCTTACAGAAAAGAGCCCTAAGGATAATCACTTTTTCTAAATTTGATGAACATAATAATCCTCTTTTTTATCAATTAAAGATCTTAAAATTCTCTAACTGAATATAGTCAAGCTTGAAACGGCTTGCTTTATACATCAATTCCACAATCACATACTTCCACCTGTGTTCACTAAATCCTTCACCCCTTTGAACAAAATTCATTCTTACAACACTAGGTTAGCATCCAAATCATCGTTTCATTCCCTCAGGTACGTACAAATTATGGAAATTTTAATGTAAGATTCTTTGGTCCAAAAACGTGGAATACTATTGACGACTCCATTAGATCTAATAAGAGCACTACTTAAATTAAACTTAATTAAAACATATTTTAACACCTAGGCTTCTCTTGTTTTTCTTGTTATGGGGTTTTTTGTGTTTTTTTATGGATTTTTCTTTGTGCGTGTTTCCATATTGTAACTGACCCAAAATATTTCAAATCCTCAATTTTTATCACCCAACTCGATCAGGCCTTTGGTTATATTAGGTGATAATGGTACTTTCTTCTTGTATGTAGTTTATAATTCATGTTTGTAACTTTATAATGTGTAGTACCTAAATAAAGTTGTTGTTGTTGTTGTTATTATTTCTTTCAAATTTTTTAAACCTATTTCGGCAGTGACCCATCCTATTTCCGGTTTATATACACCGGTAACGGGTTAACGTGGGCCAACATTTGCGATTACTGTAACAATTTATAAAACATGTGTGCATCATATCACGGGACGGTACGCACGCGTGGGCTGTATTGATAATTCCCCCACCGGCATTCGTCCGCCTGATATTCGCCCGGGAAGCACAGCGAGGCGGCAAATGTTTATACATGTACCAGCTATATATGAACTCAGGTATAAGTACGTGTTCGTTGCCGATTTATATACCGCTGACCTTTGCATTTACTGTAACAATTCATAAAACATGTGCGCAGCACCGCATCTAGGACGCACGTGGGCTGTATTAATATTTCCTCCACTGCATAGCGTTCATCCGCCTGGTATCCGCCCGGGAAGTACAGCGAGGCGGCAAATGTTTATGCATGTACTCGCGTAAAGTGCGTGCATCACTACTTCTCTCAGATTTAAGTCCTGTTCACAGTATGTACCAACTATAGACTCACGTACTTGTACACTGACTAGCAGTACCGACAGATTTAGGCCCTGTTCACAGTATGAACCAACTATAGACACGCGTATAAGTATGTGATGCCTACACTAGCTGGCAGTACCGACATATTTTGGTCTTGTCAATACCATATGGATAGGTTTTTCGCCGCGAGGCACGCACGAAAACGCTTTTATCCCCGCGATTTTTGTGCCTGCACGATCCGGTCTTGGACGTGACGTTTCGATGTACGTCACGTCAGACAGAGTCTGTCAGTTAGGATTTTTGCCGCTACTTTTATAGTGTGCGAGACATGGCATGTTATCACCATTTATAACGGATAGGTTTGTGTAACGAGCTTGCACCGTTTTTGTTTTAAAGGCCCTCTTGCAACCAAAATGCTTTGCGTGCGTTTACTATTGTTCACTATTTTGTCTTTTGTCATAACCCAGAGGTAAGGGTTAGGGTTAGCCACTGTCAGTACACCGTATGCCGCGTGAGGGTTTGTGATCTCATTTATATATTGGGGGGAAAAATAGAATGGCATTTAATTTTTGCTGTTTTTCAATTTTGAAATATCACGAAGTCAACACGACAAATAATAAATGAACCAACCTGAATTGAATGCTTCACTTCACCCGCAAAGCATCTCGGTCGCAAGTGGGCCTTTAAAAAGTCACAAATAGTGGGCCAAGGAATTTGACAAATAGTAGCTCTATATAGGAATGAAGATCACAAAAGCACCCAGGAGGAGGGGGTTGGGTGGACAGATATAGATCATTGGATGTGATTTATTTATGAATGCTGTAACTCAAGAGGCAACACGTAATGTCCTCTCGGTCTGTTATATAACAGGGCAATTGAGGATATTGCGCTCATAGTCATATTTAATTTTGTTATGTATAGTGAACACGAAAGTTTCTTTTGTCATGTGATCATGTGAATTATTATTCGTTGGTAACTTGCCATCTCCCATCCTCAGAAATATGAAGTTGTCTCAGCTTGTTTAATGCGCTCCATGGTGGTACTGGCGGAAGTGGGGAAACCTCGTCAATGTATCTGTAAGCCGAGAGCAGTGTGAGAAGTCATCTTGGAAGGTAAGGGTCATAAAATCAGGGACGGGTTTTAGTTGTTGGATATTTCTACCGGAGCCTCTCAGACGTCCCCTCCCTTTCTGAACTTTCTGGATCCGCCCTGTAAATATTATGTTATTTCGAACGGACGAATACTGATCTGTCACTTGTGAATTCAATCTGTCAGATTAATCTTCCTTTTAATATCAGTATATTTAGCTAAGGGAATATGCCTGATTTTTCGAAAAGGTTACTATTACTGTCAGCTATATACCGTCCAAGCCCCCCCGTCTACTTCCGAAGAATCAAGTCCAAGGATTCGTATTCGTGTTTGTTGATTGATAAGGGGCGTAAGAAATAAGGAAAAGACCCGAGTTTAGAAAGCAATCTATTGCAAGGTGCTAAGTGGCCCTAAGTGGCGAAGCAGCACTTGTAGACGTACCCAGGGTATTGTGGACTACACATTGAACTCAAGTTTTCGATACGAAGGATTGCACGCTTCTACTTTCATTATTTGTTTGTAGAGCGTGAATAGAACTTTAAAATGATGTTTAGTGAATCGATTTTGGTCAAGGCGAACCAGAATTATTTTCATTTGAAGTTCGGTTATTTTAGCCAAAATGTCGGTACCTTTCTAGCATTCGGGAGTAACCTTTTCAAAATTCCAGTCAGATACATATTGCATAATAACTTTACGGAAAATACAAGATGCGTTGGTGCGGCCTTACAGAACCTCTGCGAGTCGTGTATTTATCTGGTATGGTATGGTATGGTATGGTGTGGTGTGGTGTGGTGTGGTGTGGTGTGGCGTGGTGTGCGTGGCGTGGCGTGGCATGGCATGGTATGGTGTGGTATGGTGTTGTGTGGAATGGTGATGTGGTAAGGTGTGGTGTGGTATATAATATGGCATGGCATGGTATTGTGTGGCATGGTATAGTATGGTATGGCATGATATGGAATGGCATGGTATGGTATGGTGTGGTATGGTATGGTATGGTATGGCATGGTATGGTATGGTATGGTGTTGTGTGGAATGGTATGGTGTGGTATGGTGTGGTGTGGTGTTGTATGGTACAGTATGGTAAGGTGTGGTGTGTCAGTGTGGTATAGTATGGTATAGTTTGGTATGGTATGGTATGGTATGGTATGGTATGGCATGTATGGTATGGTATGATATGGTATGGTATGGTATTGGTGTGTTATGGTATGGTATGGTATGGTATGGTATGGTGTGGTGTGGTGTGGTGTGGTGTGGTTTAGTATGGTATTGGTATTGGTATGGTGTGGTGTGGTATGTTATGGTATGACTGAAATTTATTAAAATATTACAGTCTATTATATTAAGGTACTTGCACTGGTTGAAAAATCGAGAAAAAAATTTTCTCAGAAAAAAGTTGAGGTTAAGCAGAGTGTTCTTAAACTTTCGTATCCAAAATTTCAGGTCAATATCTTTAGTGGATCAAGAGATATGGGCTTTTGAAAATTGGCTATTTTGGCCTTTTCAGGCATTCTGATTGGTCCAAAGGGGTCACATGACTGTTTGGAGGGAAATTCAAAATGTTTGTTTTTGATTAGTTATTATAATGTTACTAGACTGAGTTAAGTAATGATCCGCGTAAGAGGTAGGCGCAAAACAGCACGCCCAGTGCACGGGCCGCCGTTAAAATCCAAGGTGTTGAAAGTTAATTTAATTACATTTCATCCATTTGATATGAAGTTCAAACCAAATAGAATTGCTTTGGAAGAGTCATCAGATTCATTTGACAAAGTTGCAATTGACTTGTTCTAATTTTGAGGAAGATTGACAGTTGTCAATCAGTGGAGCAAAAGACAGTTCAAAACTGCTATAAACTACCAAACAATTGGATAACTCGCTCAGTTTTTGATATGTTTGAAATCTGTTTGCAGATATAGATTTAAGAGTCCAATTACAAAAATTTTGTCGAAGGCCGGATAATTTATGCTAATATATGGAAATATATGGGTATTTTGATAAATTATGCATATATCTGCATATAGACCTGAAATTTTGGATACGAAAGTTTAGGAACACTCTGCTTAACCTCAACTTTTTTCTGAGGAAATTTTTTCTCGATTTTTTAACCAGTGCAAGTACCTTAAACGTAGACTATATATATAATATACATATATAATATCAAGATAGCCGCTAATATATATAACACTGGAATAGCTATTAGTATGATCCTGAAGAAATAAAAAATTCTACTTTTAAATTGGTGTAAAATGTTCTACAGAAGAAGTCAAAATGCCTCGCATCTCTCGTACAATGTGAGATGTTTGTCAGTGAACAGAAAACAATTCTGGGAGGACCAATTCGAAATGAAATTTAGTGTTTACTGATGTGTGAATCGCTTTATATTGTCTGGTTTGTCGTATAAACTTCTAGATCTATAGATTCTATATATCGAAGAAACATTATTCACAGTTAGTTGTTAGTATATATTTTATGTGTGTTTAAGACATACATGTATTTCTTTTCCTTAGCTTGTTCATTGTAATTTCTAGATCCTACTGATATAATCATCTTTGTTCACAGCCATTGCGCTTTCAAGGACTTTCTATTATGAGTTTTACTTTACGAGCGATGTTGTTTATCAGCAATACCAGTAACAATATAGTAAGCCACACTGGTAGCTCTCTTGGCACTTGAAGATGTTTCCAGCACGTGATTGTGAAAGTAAGTCAATATTTTTGCATTGTGTGTTGTAGACATGGGTATATAATTATAAAGAGTCTTTGAATTGAGGGTGGACGCGGCTATAAACGCAGCTTTAGACTTTTTAATTATCTTTGCTACTATGCTCCGGTCTCTATAGCACTGTCTGGACTACACAAGCATCTGTAGGTGTTTACAGTTACCTCGGCATTGTTCGGGGTATTGTTATACTAATAACTTAGTTAGAATTCAAACCACAGCCATAGGCTGAATCACATAATAGAAATTGGAATGCTCACAAAACATCTGCGGTTTTAAAGAAGTTGACAGCTTGCGTGCAGTGAAACGAGCTCCGGCAGTGTGCCATACACACTTCACAAGCCTTGTTACAAGTGGCTAGTGTGTGATGTGAGCTGCTAGTATTATATCGGCCAATCCCATGTTTACCTCCAGCGTCTGAAAATGATATATTTTGCATTTCTACCATTTCACCTTACAGGCCTTCATCACTTTTTACATCTGATTTCTATAAACTGCTGACCATTGCGTTGCTATTTGGATTCTAATCTCATTTGTAGAAAGGCAAATCAGAAAATCTTTGATGCAAGCTAACAAAAACACGCTAGTACTGGTAAAAAGAACCATTTTGATTAATTAAAGTTTATAGAATTTACACAAAAGGTGCAACTCTCTGAATGCCTTCCAGTTCCCTGAGGGATATTTGAGCGTAGGAAGAGTTATAAACAAATATCGCATCCAGGTGCAAAATGAACCCCCGCGTGGTGTCATTGAACTTTCAACGAGGCAACAATTAGTGCTTCATTTATACTTGCAATTGTATAGCTTTTGAAAGACGTCGATGTATGTCCAAATAACCATCGCATCAGCGCTAGTGGCGATATCCATAATCTTGCGAAAAAAGACTGGGGTTTTGCCGACTTTTTCGGGTTTTCAGTTTTTGTTCAGTTTGTTTTTAACGCCCGTGACAGTAAAATTTTTCATAGAAACTTTCAAAATACAAAGTCCTTGCCTTGGCAATATGAATAGACCTCATTGCATTTCGTTCCAAAACAATTAGATTTAAATCTTCATTCATCTCGTTTGTACCCCACGTCAGTTGAATGAGATTGAAATCTGATTTCCTGTAAAACAGTTTCATGTTTCACGACAATTGAATCCTTTCCCACGTTCGAGTTTGTTTTTTTCAGCGAGCATACATATTTTACAATTTGATTTTGAACATTTATACGTGACAAACAAAACTGCTTCGATAACAGACAGGACCATCTGATCGGGTATTATCACTCAATTGATCACATTTCTGTCAATTTATACAACTTTCCCTGACAAACATCGGCAACGGATCAAAAAAAATTGACGTGACGTGCGACGAAATACGGGTTAATTACATCGCCACCTTTATTCTAGTTTTGACGGGTCTTTTTGCGACCTGATTTTACCGACTTCAAGTACTTCTAAGAATCGGAAGTGACGTTTACAAGGTTGTATTGTTCAGTGGCATCTCGACTATCAAAAGAGGCGTAGAAAGTCATTTGCTGTTCACCTCGAGGCCGTACGTGCTTGGCAGTGCAACGCACATCAGCAGGTCTACTCGTTCAACGCAATCCATTGGTGGCGAGGACAGACGAGAGCGATCTCGTACTCTTGATGTTGACATAATAATTAAGGCTCGCTATGATCCCGCACGTCTCATGACTCAGTCGAGCTTGCACTACTGGCACAGTCAAGCGTAAGCTACTGTTAATGTTACCAACGACTTCAGAAGGTCACGCCGCCCGTCTTGCACTTGCTGCCAATCTTATTTACATCACACAATTGCAGATGTCTTGTTTGGAGTTGATCAACTGGTAGGGCCCTAGAACTGCAGGAGTTGGACTTCAGGGGCGGCGTTTAATAAGAATTAACTGTAAAACTGAAACAGTGGATCTTGTGTAACAGCTGATTCGCCGGCTGCATAGAGTGAAGCAAATTATCGGTTTCATATCAAAGTTAGAGGAATTGTTGAAGAACTTCCCGTTGCGGTATGAAGGACGTGAGGAGGAGAAGATCAGGGGCAAGTCATCAAAACAGTTTGAAAAATGTCCATGCTGTGGTGTTGGGCAAGGATGGAGTTGGAAAATCAGGTAAATTTATTTATAATATTAATAATTATAAATTTTGCACACAGTAACAAACATCCGTCGTATTAAATATTGGCCTGTTCACGTGTAGTTTTCTTTGTAAGACACGAAACAACTGAACAAATTGCTGATATATCTTTATAAGGTGACTTTAAGTTTCACATATTTATATCAACCTAGACAAACTATGTTTTTTTGGAAGAAATAATTTTGTAAGAGATAGCAGACTGTCTGTGATTGGCAAATTTATTGTGATCCAACAGATAGAATCAGCTCAATACGCTTCTGATCCACTTGAAAGCTATATTTGATATTTTTATTATAAACACGCTCTTGTACTAAGGAGTAGTGCTGTGAATGGAACATACTGTAAACTGGACAGACAACTGTTGTTATCTTGAATAATCAAAGTAATGCAAAGTCAAGTCATTCTAGTATACTTCATCAATTGAGAACTATAAATGGTGAACGCAATTTGAATTTGAAAGATGATTAGTAATTCGCTATCAGTAAAGAGCGGAATTATTTATGTGTGTGTATCGAAATTCATGACAATTAAAGTTTACTTTGAAGATTCTAATAACTGTGGGATATGCTTAGAAATCAAAAGAACCCCCCTTAGGGCCGGAAACTTAGATCGTTAAACTAAATGTCCTAAAATAAACAGGAATTGAACCATAAAATTATAAACTTGGGGACTTCAGAACTACAAAGAACTCGGGATGCAGTTGAGCAAGTTACCGCGGGCCAATCGCTCGGTTGTCTTTAAGGACAGATGTAGAAGACAGACAGACAGACTGGAGTAGAAGCTCTCAAGACTTATTTATAGGATTTAATACACAAAGGTCGCAATACACAAGCGACCAACAATACTGTTTTAATATAATCATTAACTGATTAAGCAAGCTCTTATAAATCTTTCCGGTTTCAAGAGAGAATTTTCGACTAAGAGCTAAACCTGAAATGGCTGAAGCTGCACGGAAGAGATACAGCTACCTCGTTATTCTCTGAACATGTGCAGGATACAGCAATTATAAATGAATTAGCGTTCGTTCGTTGCTTTCTGTGTATATTAAGAGTGTCTGCCAGAGAAAACCAGGCAGAAGCCGGAACATGGGGGTCAGCCAATTTCCTTCATATTTCTGTT
>JANVCK010063336.1:7956-20537 GCA_026546655.1 Epizoanthus illoricatus | reverse complement strand
TAAACTTTGGACGACCGTACACGGTTGCACATAAAATACTCAACATGAGATACTCATACTAAAATTTTCAATAACAAATACGACTGCACACGCTCACACAGTGAATAACAATGCATAACAAATTATCCTTCTTCAAGTCAGTGCAAAAGCAACAATCGTTTTTAATACCTCCTGTGTTTTGTTCAAATCCAGTCATCATGTTTTGTTGTTCTTGAGACTATAAGTATAAACGGATATGATGACCCCACACGCTTGCACATGGCCGCATACGCTCGCACATGCTCGGACATCACCGCACACGCTTGAACAGAAATTGGGCAAAAAATTTACGGCATGCGATTGCACACGCTTGCACAGACGACCGCACACGCTCACACAAGTATAATTTGGCTGTGCACGGTCGCACACGCTCGCACAGACGACCGTGCACGGTTGCACACGCTCACACAGATGACCGTACACGGTCGCACATGCTCTCACATAAAATCCTCAGCTGCCAGAATGGCCTACACTCATGATCACTCACGTATGACTCGAGTTTGTCTGAAAATAATTGTTAAATACAATGAACTACCAAACTTTTGATATCAAGGTCCCCCCAGTAACAAGTTCCTCTGAAAATACGCACAGAAACTTCAGATACAAATTAAAGTACTTAATTCCAAGATCAAGTTCCCTCTGAAAATAACTTCACAGGCTTGTATTAGTATTGGAAACACCACGGTTTGAGAATTAATGAAATATGCCACAAGTATTTGATGAAAGTGTCAGTAATACCACGAGTGTGCAGCACGAGTGGTATTTGTCACTTAATTTCATCAAAATAATATGAACTGGTATTTTTCATTAATTCTTTGAGAACTATGGTGGTGTTTCCTGTTAATAGTACACCTACAAATAAATACTGGCCTATGATTGGTTGGTTTAACAGGTATTTTTTACTTGGTTTAATTAGCATATGTGCTAGTACATGTAACTAACGATTTGATTGCACAAATTAATGAAAAATACACGGTAAACCAATCAGAGGTCTGTAGTGTTTGTAGGTGTGCTATTAAAAATAATATATCATAAACTTCTAATAATAATCCCAGGGCTTATTTCATTCAAATGGTTTAATTTGAATGGTTACTACTACTGCTACTACTAATAATCGAAGAGCTCGGTGCAAAAATGGCCCAAGTGACAATTTTAGGTCAATTTTTTAAATTCATGGAATTCTTGCACTTTTATGCACCTAAATTGTCTGGTAAGGCTATATTAGCAATACTAAAAAGTTTGTAGGCTCTACCATGACTAGAAACACTCCAAATTGCTGAAAACCTTGTCATTTTTAGTTACATGGTGTAACACTAACTTAGCTAATAACGACCCAAATTGAGTTCGGTTTGCACCAAAGTTGAGAGAATCGAAGTCACACTTCAAAGATCACAATGGTTGGCCACAGCTAAGTTTCAATTTTGAGTTTTGGGCAGAGATTCCTTGCACTCGTGGCAAAACACTTAAAAGAAAAGAAAAAAAAAGAGTAGGTAAAGAGAAAGATACATGTTGTGGATGTATTGAAACAAATAGGAAAGGCTTGTAAAGGCAATCTCGATGTAGTAAATCACCTATAACCTGTACGGTTCCGGTAGTCCCCCCCCTAAAATTTGCAAATCTCTACTTTATGGTTTAAAACGTGTTTTAAAGCCACCAAACAACCCAAGTTACATTTTATAGGTATAGAGGACAACTTTGGCATGAAAAAAATCCTAACAGAGATTTCCAAGTTTCTAGAAATTTGAACTGAAAACGTCACTTAGGCCGTTCAGTTTTTGCACCAAGCTCTTCAATTAAATATAAGCCCTTAGTGCTTGTTTTTGGAAATATCTTTTTCATCTGAAATTTTTGGACCGATTGGTTTTTTTTGGGGGGAGGTTGTGCATAATATCGGATGTTTGTAGTATAATATAAAAACAATCATTATTATGATGGAAAATCCCCTCTAATAATAAGCCTCTCCTGAATATAAGACCCCTTCCCTCCAAAAAGATAATACAAAGAAAAACCTTTTGAACAAAAGTAAGTTCTGGGTACTACAATAAGTACCACTAGTGAGGCAAGAAATAAAATAAGATCACTGTGATGGGCCCCACAAATGTCTGTCTAGTAGGCTAGGTTTATTATTGGAAGTTTATGGTATATAAGAATAATTTTGCTCTCAGAAAAGTTTGCAAAAATTTGTGTTGAGCCATTGTCTTCTAATATCCAAATCCAAAATTTCTGGTTAAAATCTCCAATTGTTCAAAAGATATGGGTATTCTAAAATTGATCTTTTGGGCCTTTCTGATTGGTCCAAGTGGGTCACATGACCAACTGGAAGGAAATTCAAAATTTATTTATTTTGACAATTTCTATACTTAAACCGAGTTGTGCTAGGAAATTCAAACCAAGAGCAATTTAATTAGAATAATCACCAGATTTATTGTCCAGTGTTTTAATAAGTTAAACCAAATATTGACAGCTGTCAATCATGACAAAATTTGAAGGTGACAAATCACAGAAACATGTTTTTCTCATTAGTTATTTAATATTTTTCAAATCTGTTTTCAGTAATAAGTTCCAAAGACCATTTGGCACCAACTGTAGTTTAGGCACAAAATTTATGTTAATTTGTGCAGATATGGAACATTTTTCTTCAAAACATTTTTCCATATAAATATTCATAAATTAACATAAATGTTGTGCCTAAACTATGGTTGGTGCCAAATGGTCTTTAGAACTTATTACTGAAAACAGATTTGAAAAATATTAAATAAAATTATTACCGATTTTTTTAAATTTAGATTTGTCATGATTGACAGCTGTCAATATTTCATTTGGCTGTCTAGAACTCTGTCAAATGATTCTGGTGATCATTCTAATTAAGTTGCTTTTGGTTTGAACTTCGTAGCACACCTGTTTAGATAAAGAAAATGTTGAAAATGACAAATTTGGCGGTGCAGATACCTGAATACCAATTTTAAAAGTTACTAGCTAACTCAAATCACGAGAAGCACAAGATATAAGCAAAGATATAGAATGTGGGGTTTGATTAGTCCTTTAACATGACTATAATAAATACTAATTAGCAATTAACCTGCAATGGGGGGATAAGAGAGGGAGAGGGGAAAACAGGCCTGATACAATGCATGTCTATTGTCATTCTCTATCCACTGATTCACCCGTCACTTTTTGCACAAACATTACCAATGAGGACACCTCCTTCAAGAGGTATTGTTAATTAACTAATCCAATTTACATCCAAAATCTGCACATACATGGTATGTTTGATGTGTTTGTATCAGGCCTTCTTCTCTTCCCTTTCCACGTCTCTATTTTTAACTTTTAACTTTTTAACTATGGAACCTAGGGAAAATCAGTTTTTTCAGTTGGTTTTTATTAAAAATATGTTCTAACAAACTCAGCCATTTTTGAAGGCCTTTGCCATATAGTTACTGCAAAGTTCCAAAAGTAACTAACGGCCCTGAACGTAATGCAATTCTTCACATGCAGATTCCATTTCGGACTTCCCTCCCCTAAAAGTAGCGACTCTCAAAGTAGCAACCCCTCCGAGCTAGTAAATTTGAAAGTACATGTAATGAGGGCACTTGACGGTATCAAAGGTGGTGCAAGTTGTACAAGAACGCTATTGTGGTTAACTAAATCAGTGAAATTAAATGTACTGTAACCATGTATTATCAATGGTAAATGTAGCAAAACAAACAAAAAAATGTTATATATGGCATTTAAAAAATAATGGCCTAAGATTTCTTCTTTCTAGTCCTGCGCAGCATATAACGTTTGTGTCTGGGAATTCATTAAGTTGCTGCATACATAAATATTATGCAAAAGCAATTATAGCAATTGTTCATTAATTTTTCTTCACTTGTCTTCCAGTTCATGACATGGAAGCTGAGGCTCGAGGCTCTTCAGTGTATGACCATAACTTAGATAAGTGGGGACCAAAACAGGCAATAAATGGCAAGATTTCAAAAAGCAACATCCACTACTTTCACTCTAAGGAAGAGTTACATCCTTGGCTGGAGGTCAAGTTGCCATTTCCTGTTCTGATCTCATCTATGGCCGTGGTGAACCGTCAGAATTCGTGTCGGGAAAGACTAAGAAATGTAGAGTTCAGGGCTGGAATGGAGCCTGTCCCAGAGGGGTTCACAGCACGCGATAGAGGCCAATATTCTGACAAACAACTGGAGGTCAATTCTAGGTGTGGTCACTTTGCTGGTCCTGCTGGCAACTTTGTAGAAGAGGGGCATGTCATTATGTGTGACCAACCAATCATGGCTCAGTACATTACTCTGCAGATTCTGGAAGTTGGTTATCTGCAGATTAATGGCATCAGAATCAATGGAGGTGACCTGCTGAATTGTAAGAACTATTTCTAACTTGTTTGAATTTGATCTGATTCATTAGAAACCATAATTACTCAGACTGGGGGTGGGGGGTGAGGGGTGGTAGTGTCCACACTGATTAAACTTTTATAATAATTATAGCGGCATTTAAGATATATTGATAAAAACTTGTCACTTTTCTCAAAAGTTACAGAGGAACATTTTGATGTGCAAGATTCACAATTAAGCAACTTAATTCTCCCTTGGCGCTGGAGTCTCGCAATCCCTTCAAAACTTGTCTGGCCAATTTTTAAAAGACGTCGTTTACATTTGAGGTACTTGTTCACTTGATTTGATAAGACCTACAGCTTTTCTCAATAACATCTAAACAGACGTCTTCAAATGGTGGCCTTGTAAGTAAATTATTGCAAAACATATTTACTGAGCATATTTGTAAATAAAGTATGTTGACTTCATATCCAGTATATGAGTACAATGTATAATTTTATGATTCAACAATTATTCCACTTGCTTGTCAGGGGTGGATCTGGGGGAGGGGAGTACTTCCCTCCATAAGTGCTCAAAAGAGTACTCAAATCACAGGAAATGCTGTTCTCACTCCTTCCAATATCTTTACTGACTACCAGTATATTATCCTTCCATTCAAAATCTCTAGATTCTCACTTGCTCATCATAATGACTCGGCATTGTGTGCCTTGTTGGCCATCAGCTCATGTATGACTTGAGTTTGTGGAATGTTATGGTTGAATATATAGAACTTAAGGAAATGTCAGTTTTTCTTGGTGTAAATGCAACGACTGCAAACTTCTGATATCAAAGGCCCCCCAATAATACATGTAAGTTCCTCTGAAAACAAGTGCAGAAACTTCAGATGCAAAAGTGTTTAATTCCCAAATCATGCCCCCTTTGAAAATATGTTCTTGGGTTGTATTTATAATATTATTATGTTAGAGTTTGACAGCTGATTCAGGTTTGTTGCAAGTAACATGAGAAAATTTAAAGAATGCAGAAAGGGAAAAGGGAAATGGAATTATTAGGGGAGATTATTACTAAGCAGATTTTTATCTTCAAAATGGTTACTGTATATTAATTAATATAAGCTTATTTCAGAAGTAGTTTTTGCATCTGAAAGAAAGTTTTGGACTGCTGATTTTTTTTGGGGGGGGGGCTTAATATATTTGAAGTTTACAGTATGATATAAATACAGTCGACCATTTTCATCCCCACCCCCTCCTCCAAGAAGGCCTGATCACAGGCTAATTAGCAAAAATTAAAGTTGGTTGAATATGAGAAGCAAATATGTGGAACCTGAATAAAATAATTGTTTTGTCAGTTGGTTATAAATAAAAACATTCATTGAGTAGTATGTTCTAATAAACTCAGCCATTTTTGAAAACCTTTGCCATCTAGTTACCATAAAGTTCCAAAAGTAACTAACCCCCGAAAGTAAGGTAATTTTTCAGATCTATGTGGATGCCACTTTGGATTTCCCTCCCCCGAAAGTAACAACTCTCCAAAAGTAGCAACCCCTCTGAGCTACTAAATTTGAAAGTAATGAGGGTCGCTACTTTCAGAACTTGACAGTATTGTAGACCTGTGATGTAAGTTGTACAAGACAGCTATTGTGGGTAATTAACTTTGAGTTTATTTGTGTTTACAAAACTTTTATTGAAATTACGTGTACTGTAACCATGTATTATTCTGGCTGGCATTCAAAAAAATAATGGACCAAGATTTATTCTTGCAGGTAGTCCTATGCAGCATATAACACTTGAGTCAGTAGTTGTGGTTCTGGGAATTCATTAAGTTGATGCATGTATAAATATTTTGCAAAAGCAGTAATTATAGCTTTCTTTACTTCTCTTCCAGAGCCGAGGGCAGATGTTGAAAAGAAGAAAATGCCAATAATAATGGGCCTGGTTGTATCACCTGTGACTGTCACAAAGCTCATATTCCCAAGGAGCCCTGACAGTACTTGTAAGGGCTGTTGTATGCAGTGATACCTGCCTAAGTAAAAAAAATAATTAAGAACAGGGTTGCCATGGAGTCTGGAAAAGATACTGAATTTTGATTTTGGTCATGGAAATTCCAAACCATAGTCAAAAGTCATGGAATTTTGATTTGGGTCATGGAAAAAATGGAATTTTGATTTGGGTCATGGAAATTCCAGACTATAGTCAAAAGTCATGGAATTTTGATTTGGGTCATGGAAATTCCAGACTATAGTCAAAAGTCATTGAATTTTTTTGTCAGAATGTGAGAAATGAAGTATAATGTGAAAACTGAGTGACTCCCAAAATGCAGGAAATTCCATTTCAGAGAATGGACATTTAAAAATGTTCCAGGGGAGCATGCCCCTGGCTGGACCCATGGAAAAGTCATGGAATTTTGAGATGTAAGATCTCTGGCAACCCTGAAGAAATTTTGAGGACAATTTCAAAGACAAGAGCATGTATCAAGTTTCATACAACAGCAAGCTTGAACTATTTTTCAAAAATCACTATGATTCACCAACAATTAATATTTGTTGCTGCATGAATTGATGGCAGAAGTGCAGTGACAGTATAGGCTACAGCAAATGTGTGTGTTGTGTTGTACTATTTTGTTTTCTGAATGTAATATTCATGTTACTTTAATTTCCAGAGCCAAACAAAATGAGTATCTAATTTGTGGTACATTTTGAAAGAAAATCATGTAGTGCAAAAGGTGTAAATGTCTGTGGAGTAAAATTGTGTGGGTCAATGGAGGGTGATGCATTATCGTATATGTGAGATGTCAACATCGTGTGGTGTGAAAGGTGCAAACGCCTGGATTGTCTGTGGAGTAAAGTTATGTGGGCTCATAGATGGAGATACAGCATCTTGGCAGCTGACTGAGTATTCTGCTGCTAGAAGACCGGCTTTGACGCACAGTGATGGCTCGTATCCTTGTATGATGGATGCACTCATTGCAGAGGCAAGACTGAAAATGAGAAAGGAATGAAAGGGATCAGTTTTGCCTATTCTATCCTTTCATAGCATAAAATGTTTTCGAATTTTGTTGTTTTCAGATTTGAAAATTTTTGGTTTTTGGGATTTGATTTCAGTGATTTTGAAAGAGCCATTAATTTTTATCTGGCGGGAATCAACTTTGATTAAAGAGTTGATCCACTAGTTAATCAAAATAGCAAAAATACAATAGACAGTATATTTTATAGAAAAAAGGTACCATTTTGTACACCAACACAGCAAAAAAGTGCAATGTTTGTGCTAAAATTAGCAGTTTTCCTTAAAATAATTGATAGAAATGGTTTGCATTAGTTATTTCATGCACATGCTTTTGTGGCATTTGTATTGTGAATTCCCACTAAATCACAAAACTTGTATACATGTATATCCTGTGAGAATATCATATCACACTACATGTATATTAAAGAGGTCTAAAATAATGTCAACATCAAATTTAGTCTTGCAATGTTCAAATATGATACATGACTGTACATAATTTATGTATGTCCATTTTGGTAAAAAGGGGTGGGGGGGTCATTTTGAACAAAACTCTACCCAGACAGACACACTTACAGTGCGAGATGCAGAAAATAGGTGTATAAAGCAACTTTGCATAGTTGGTAGTTATTAGTAGCCAATTAGTAAATCAAATGGTTGACGGCATTATGTCTGATAAAACTTGTATCACATGAACTGTTAACCTTCATGAACAGAGCCTTTTCTCTCACTCAGACCAAGGGGAGCCTGGGTCTGGTACGAGAGAACGAGGCCCCCCTCAGTCTAAGTGAGAGAAAAGGGTATGTTCATGCAGGCTAGTGAACTGTCAACAGTTGAGCCCATTGAAATGATGAACTATATTTGATTGGTTACTCAATCACTGATACTACACAAAAACTTTCTGTATAAATCAACTCTGTCCATGGTTTGGTGTGTCACACTGAAGCACTCAGCAGTCTAAAGTATTTATTACTGGTAACTTCCAGTGGTCCTACCTGTCTCCGGCACCTGTTATGTTTACAATTTCTGGTGGTTCGTGCCTGTGCCATTTGGTTGGAAAGTGAACAGCTGACACAAGGCGATGCTGTCGTGCTGGTAGATGACTAAGTTGCTGTGTTGTTGGAAATGGAATATCGGTGGATGTATTCCGGCAAATGAGAACACCATTTTTCCCCAGAGTCACAACAATGCAGTGAATATGAGCCAGAAGTGGCTGACAGAGTTGCAAACATTCATCAATGATATCTTCAAGGTTTCGTTCACTGAGTTCCCCATCAATAGTTTGGTTGGGATTATCTTCCCACCTGTGATCTGGCTGCTTGGTGATAGCTAGATTCATTGTTCTAAGTTCATTGAAATTGGGCGATGTATAGGTTATGCTCTGCCAAGCATCAGAGAAAAAGGGCTTCTTGGCCTTCATTATACATGTTGGTTCGAACCACACTAAGAACAAAACAAAAATGTTTTCAAGATTTACACATACTTGTAATGTGCATGCAGTTATACCATAGAATTCCTGTTGTAAGCATGGGTCTTATTCACTCATGACTTACCAGTCAAGTCAAATTCACAGAGAGTAGTAAATAAAAAACTTAATGAGCATGAATTATTTTGGAACAAGTGCAAAATGTTTGGGAGAGGGCTTAGAACCAGTGAACAATATCAGAACAGTGTACTTATAATTGGGGCAGCTAGGGCTCATAACTGGCAGGTTTTAGTAGGAGAGGGGGCTAATAAGTGGAAATTTATGGGGTTGAGAATTACTCAGTAAGCATCTACATGTACAGGTTGTTGCTTGGCAACAATTAATTAACAAAACTCCTCTCATTAGTTCAGTCCACTCTGAATTAAGGCTCCTCCTTCTAATATGTTACAGCCCTTCGGGCCCATTCATCACAAATGACTAATAGTATGTTACCCTTGGGCTTAGTTGTCAGAGAATGAGATTCAAATTACCGGTACAGTATACTGCCATGGAATCATAAATTTACATGATAAAAAGTACCAAGGGATGTGACGGGCATGGGTGGGGGATGAGGGAGATTTAGGGGAAGGGCAATGAGCAAGGCAGGGAGAGGAAGGGGGCAAGCAGCAGTGGAATGCTTGTATCATTCACTTTACCTGGTATTTGGTGCACAGCACACATTTCACACACACATCTGATTGCTTCTTCACTGATGTTGCCATCGATTATTACTAGTGGGGACTGACTAATTGGTTCTTCAAATCCAGATATCTAGTAATTAAATGTAAAGTAACAGTTTATCAGACATACATAATATATATATCAAGAAAATGATATTGCATGCAATATTGGCATACAGACTATTGACGAATAAATTATTACTACAAAATATTTCATGTTGTGTAATAACCAATAATTATTAAATGATAGAACTGTGACAATTAAGAAGTGATACTTGATACTTTAAGAAGTGAAATGAACCTTCAAACCTTTATTTCTGTACATGATAATCAAAAATGACTTTCTCATGTGGTCACAGGTGCAAATGAGTAGACATTATTTTGTGAAGCACAAAAACAAGACACAAATTAAACTTCAACCACAACTACATGTATTCATGGTATACCATTGTGTCAGCTCAGGATTCAATGGCAGCAGTCGACCACCCTTGGCCAGCAGACCATGGCTAAGGGTGGCTGACTGTGGCCATCCATCCATAATCATGAACACTAATCACGGCTGGCCATGGTCGACCATGGCTGATTGTCCACCTGAAGAGTGTCTAGAAATCTGGCTGACCGCGGCTGATTGTGGCTGACCATGACCGACCATGGCTGATCACTGAATATTTTACTCATATATCTTGAGATGTGACAGGCAAAAGATGATATTGAAACATATGCAGGCATTTGTAGTTTGTTTTCTTCTGCCCTGTTTTCTGTCCATCGGCCACAAAACTATAATGCAACTAACTGGATTTTTTGCATAAAAAACTGCCAGTTCAGTTTTCTTACGAATACAATATTTTCACAATGAAAACAAGGCTTCAAAGGTCAATAAAAACCTTTAAAGGCAAAGTGAACGAACAAAGGTTTGAAGGTTCATCCCAGCCCTATTAATCGATCACCTTTTAATAAATTTATTGCCTCTGTGAGAATATGTCCATTGAACTGTTAATGAACCTTGATATGTTTGACTGGGCATCTGCTGAACTATCAGACTGTCTCATTTGCTCTGATAAATGGCTAAATATAATATGGGTAACACTAATTTTAAATGATATGTACATTGTATGCAATTACTAGTACACAGTGTAAAACCAATCGCATGTACTTCACCAGTGAATTTTATGGTGAAGGAAATAATGCATTATTTTATAGCTTTTTACAACAGGGTTCGTGCATATTTTTGTATGCAAAATTCCAGACTTTTTCCAGATTTTTTCCAAACCAATTTTTTCATTTTTCCAGACTCGAAGAACTGCTGATGAGGCAAGAAATGCATTGGCAATCATTGTTAAATTGCACATTGAAAGACAAAGACTGGAAGATTGAGACTGAACACAGAAAATTGACATTTTTTGCAGACCTTTTCCAGGTATGAAAAAGAGGTCTTTGAATTTCAAGACTTTTCTTCCAGACTTAGTACGAACCCTAGAACAGACTAGGCTTCAAGTGTCCATTTTTTTTCTGTCTATCTATCTGTCTACATACATTTACTTGACTGCTTATTTATAATAAGTGATTAATAAAAGCTGCTTAACCAGGCTAGAGTGAGGAACTCTTACATAGTTTGGGGTAATCTCTTGGTGTATATCCATGTCTCCTACAGCAGCAGAGAAGTCTCCAGCCTTGCTAAGCACAGCAGAATACGTAGCAGTTTGTTTGGTCTTGAACATTGAAATTCCACGGGCAGTCTAGGACATCAGTGTAAATTGAAATATTAGGTTATAAATTTGTAGCTGAAAGTTTCCTTAACCATTAAAGGCATGGGGAGTGGATTTTGGACCCCTTAGGCTTTGTGGATGTCACATTTTGCCTTATTACATGTACCAATTTCCATAAACTTTTTAGAAACATGACATCAGCACTCATAAATTATGCAGAATAACTTATGCAAATTAGGTATTGCTTTTCAATATGGTACTTTTTTAGCCATAGCAACAGTAACTCATTGATGGATAATTGTTGCCATGGAAATTTAATAGTAGAAATTATGTGGACTACTTGCATGCCAAATTGTATGCGCTAATTCTTAACCATATTACAAATCATGGGGGGCAAGTACATGTAACCCCACCTCCCACGCCTTGGGTTACTTAAAAAGATATACATGTATGCCTTTTAGGGAATCTTTGGAAAGGGTTCAGTAATCTTCAGAATGTGTGGAAATCTTCAGGAAACATTCAGAAGGGTTGGAAGATCTTTGGAAGGGTTCAGAAAGTGTTCAGAAAACCTTCACAAATTAAGTAACATTTGGAAAGTGTTTGCAAATGTTCGGAAGGGTTTGGAAAATTGTGAGAAATATTCAGATGGCTGAAAAACACCTTGCATGTTAACATTCTGCAAACAAGTTAGTATTTCTCTTCAAAAGTTTCTTTTGTGACATGCTGCCAGTCAATTGATCAGAATGCAATTTTTTATACTTGCTCTATATATATTTTATACTAATCACATTAATTTAATTATTGTGCAATTTTGGAATAAATCAACACTCGTAATTTATGTTTCAAAGACCAAAAAATACACTTGTTATGTAATTATGCTTATGTGGAAAATATAGAAATACAGATATATGCATGTAGATATAGATATCATGCTAATTTATTCCAAATTGCACATACATACATTATACACACATCACATAAATGGATCATATTGTTACTAACCATTCCTGTTTCCTCACAATGTTTCAGTAGCATTGCACCCAATGGGTCACCCCCAACTGCTGATATCAGCAACGGCTTCATCCCAAGACGAGCCAGGCATTCTGCAATCATAAAGGAAAGTTGTGTTATTAAATATGTTCTTAAACTACTTACTGTTATATACCTCTTTTTCTTTATAAAATAAATTAAACAAGATATAACATGCACTGGCCGAAACCTTTATTCTACTTTTGCACAGGCTTTTAAACAATTTCAATATCATTAGTGCATGGGCAAAAAGAATTAGACCTTTTGTTTTGAATCTGGTTTTAATTTAGAAATTTTGTTTACTAAGACAATTTTTTTATTGCATAAAA
>JANVCK010063226.1:0-12417 GCA_026546655.1 Epizoanthus illoricatus | reverse complement strand
AAATATAATTTTACCAAACCAAAAAGTTCACAACTTTTGAACCAGTAACGTGACCATTAATTTTGCATCTTTTGAAGAACAGAAGTGTTTGAGGTTCACTTGTTTCTTATAATTTAAAGATGTAAGCAAAATAATTGCTGGATCAACAAATGTGGCTATCAAAATTCAGAACAGCATTAGCTTCACATACGTCTCTGTTAGTGTGGTAACAATAGAAATGTGCTTAAAGTCCATTTATCACCCAAGATGCTTTGCAAGTATGACTTAATTTCTTTGGGCCCAATAAATTCAGGGTGAAAAATGTTTTGTCACCCTGGCTTCTAAGTGTTTCATGATATGCTGTAATGTCATTCTGCTTTTTTACTCTAATATTTAAGAGTTAAAACCTCATGTGGGCTGGGATGACAAAAATACATTGTAATGTCAACAAGGTATAAACAATAAAAAATGCTGACAAAGCATCTTGGTTGACAATCAGTCCCAAGATTCCAGACCACTGATTTGAGCCCCAGATTAACGTTTCCAGTTTCCCAAAAGTTCAACAACACTTTTTATAATCAGCCATCTTTACAAATATTTATTTTATTTTTAGCTGTTGATCCAGATTCTGGAAAGTTAGGACTGTCTACATTTTCAATTGTTGACTCAGCAATGCCAAAATCTGCAAGTTTATTCAAGATACAAAGTGCAACTGGAGAAATTAGAACCACGAAGTCATTAGACTATGAAGATATGAAAAAGCATGTTCTTGTGCTCAAAGTAGCTGACAAAAAAAACAGGACCATGTCGAATCTCTTCTATGTTGTTATATCTGTTGATGATGTGAATGACCACAAGCCAGAGTTTGCCAGGTCTTCGTATGAAGCTGAAGTTGATATCAGTGCTGCTGCAAGTTCACTGGTTGTGAGAGTGCTGGCAGTTGATGCTGATAATGGTGTTAATGCACAGATCAAGTACACTATCACAGGAGGAAACTCTGGCAATGCATTCTACATTGATCAGAACACAGGAGCCATCCAAGTTGCCAAACAGTTAAACTCACAGATCAAGAGATACACACTAGCTATACAGGCTGTGGATAGTGGGGTACCGCCCTTTTCTAACAGCATAACTGTTGAGGTAAGTTTTAATGGTCGCTATCAATAATTTTCTTTGTGTACATTTTTCTCAGTTCTGTACATGCTTTTTGCTGGACAAATAACAAGTTTAGCTTGGTATTGCATGGTATTTCTTGTTTTTTGTTTATCAATTATTTCAATTTTTAAAAAGTGTTTAAAATTTGAAAATTAAAGCTGGATTACTGAAAGCCTTTGAATCTTTAGAGTGACTATTGGGACAGTAAAATGCTGTAACTTCTCTTGGTGTGGGTAGAAAATATACAAAGTGTACAACTGTTTAAATGAAAGATCTTGATGAGGGCATTATCATAGCTCATTTTGTTTTTTAATATATCCAATGTCACATTTTGCCCCCAAAATTGTTCTCAGTCCAGATATTGTTGTAATGCATGTGACTTTCAAACTTTTTTATTTCTAATTTATTTCTCTTAGATTATTGTACGTGGAATAAAAGAACCTTTGAAATTTGAAAAGCCACTTTACCATGCAAGCATTGCTGAGAATACCCGACCCAACCAGGCTATTGTCACTGTCCAATACAGTGGCACAACAGTCAGCTATGAACTGGTGCCAAGGAGTGGAGAGTGTTGGAAGAGTTTCCAAATCGGCCGGCAGAGTGGAATGATTACAAACAAGGTAATTTTAGTTGGGGACACTATGCGACAACCATAGTTATAATGAATGGAGAGAAATGGGGTGGGGGGGGGGTGACTTTGTCCCTTGGAGCTGAGAAACTGCATGTTGCTATTGGTACCTGGTAGCCCAATATATTTGATAGCTGGATGTTCTGTATCAGAGCTCCCTATCCCTTCTGTGGAGTTCAAATGCCCCATTTCTGGGAGATCTCAAGACTCTTGTTCCCTGCCACAACCTTGAATCTAGTTTGGTCATCTTTGAGATGCTATTCACACTGCAAAGTAGGAAACTACAGGCAACTACGTGTGTCTTGTTTGGGTTGCAAGTACTCGTGCAGTTGTAGAATAATCTCAACATAAAATGTTATTTTGGGTTATCATTATTTTATATGCTGTTTTCTCATATATATTTTCCAATCTTGAGCATTAACAATACAATTTCATTGTACCGTTTAAATCATAAGCAAACATGGCTCAGACAAAGATAAAACATCCGCTCTGATAAATCAAAAATAAACTAAAACAGAAGCCTTTAGTAAGAATCATCGTGATACACACTACCACATATAGTATTTCTCCCGATTTTCAAGAGATCTTATGTTTGTGGTTTTCAAGTAGGCCATTAAATGGTTCTATTTTAAACTGCTACAACAGTTTCGTAAATTTCTTTCTCTCTGGAAAGTGCACGATATTTGTTCTTCTTCCTGATTATTGTGTAGTGAAAAGAACTGATGCCAAAGTGAATGTATAAGTGAACTACGGAAACTATCTGTTGTAGTCCTTAGTCGAAGAAGTATAAACTAAAGGACGCTAGAATATATTTTTCCCTCTTATTTTGTTTTCTAGAGTAAGACTTTGTTGTAAATAGATACTGTACCCAATTCGTGTAGATCTATATACACGATTTTCTTATATTGATGCAAGTTTTTTAAAAACTCAAGCAGCATATTTCGGGTGGGGCAGTTCAAGGTATTGTGTTTCAATTTTGAGAGGTTTGACTTTGTTTCGTGATGAAAACACGCAATACAAACAGACAGCTTACACGTAAAGAGCAAATAAACTATAGAACGATATCAAGCCAGGATTGCAAGATCTTCGCTTCCATTATAGGTAAAGGTATAGTTTCTATTGACACTGAAGCAGACAGTGTTATTAATAGTAATCTAGTGTAATAACAGATTTATTCTTCTTAACATTAAATTGAAAGCTAACCCCACTTGCGATTTGCTAGATCACTTTAATATTGTATACGTGCGCAAAATAGAGAAAATAAAATTCTGTTTGCATAAATACTTTCTAAGTCACTTTTTTCAGGAATTATTTATTAAAATACGTTAGGCTAGTTTTCCATTTAGATGTAATACTTTCCGCAGCAGGACACTACACGCATGTTATTTTTCAAACTCGTCAGATATTTTGAAATTAATTTCGTTGACAAGCTATTTTTGATTTGCCGACAAAATATTTTCAGCACCGGCCTATTACTAGACAGCGTGGCCTGAGAAGTTATGAAATATGGCGTCAGAACTACACAACAAACAAGGACTGGATTAGATTCAGAATGACAAAAATGCTCCGAGATTTAAGGGATTATGAACAACTTTTTTTGTGGTAACAAGTTTGCTAAGAAATATGAATTTTTTGCAGTTCGAAAGAATGGCGGTAGAAAGTTGCCAAATTATTTACATGTACTGAAATTTTTACAAATTCGAGAATTCTTTCACGGATTTTCTCCCGGAGTCCAAACATTAATGAGACCACCAACAGAATACTAATCGATATCTTGTTCAATTATAGAAAAAAGGAACTGGCGGAATTTTGCCTCAATTCAAGGTCAACGGAAGTGTAGCTTCTGTCAATGGTTTTCGCTTACTGAAAAAATATCTCCTTTGACTCCTTTTTCGCATCACAAAAATCATATTATGATCAGCAAACGCAACTGTTTCTAGTTACTGTTACTGAAAACATCTGAGCTACTGGCCTGAAAGTATTAATAACGTACAGATGAGGCGATCGTTAATGTTATGTTTGTATGTCGTGATTCAGTAAAAATGTGTTGACTTTGTACTTTTTTAAATTCCGGAGGGGCTAATCATACAGATAAGATCAATGTTATTGTATCATTCAGAGAGGCTATTGAAATTTATACTGATGGAATTCCTGGGAGAAATGTCTAGAAGTACGTGCATTTTTCTAAATAATAGATGTAGTTTCGCCTTCGTTGCACTTTGTTCGCTTCTGTTCTTGCTTACATCACTGATCAGAAAACTAGCGCCGTCGTGTAAATTTTCAAAGCACTTCAAGTATGAAATAAGCCGATGTTGTTAGAGTTCTCACTGTGAGACTATCAGTTATCTGTCGTCGTGTTTAAGTTTTCGGTCCCTTTTTAGTCAAAATATTATTCATATGAAGAAGCAGAATGCTATTTGCGGTTTGCACATTCCAAAGCTGTCTAGCGAAAAATATTAATTGAAACTCGGTATCCTATGTAGTGAGGTCTCCCAATATCTTTCTTGTCATGTCAATAGGATGCCATATCTTCCGAGATTGTGTATTGTTACCGAGTTTTTTTTATTTGAGTTTGACGATATATGACAGGAAATTGGTTCTTATCGAAGCTGTTTGTCAAGAAAGAATTATCATTTCCATTTGCTTTCAACCTCCCGACGAGAACAAGACAAAGAGTGCATATTTTGCCCGAGCAAGTTCGGGCAGAGGAATGTTATTTGACAACCATTCAACTGTAAAGGTTTTCTTTCGTGACCTTTTGTTTGAATAATGAATGCTCTTACTTGTTTGTTTTTTGTTCACTAACTGAACTCAGCGGTTAAAGACTAAGGAGGATTTAGAAATTAGAAAGTTCTAGTTTTATATTTCACGAGTTCTTAAATTATAGAGTCGTGAACTTGACAATTTTTTTCACTAAGAGCTTTGTAAACATTTACATAACAGATAATTTTAATATAGTCTAAAAATACGACCAAAAAACTCTAGTAAACTAATCTCAATTAGAATTTGATGGTTTCGGTTTAAAAACTGAGAAGATGTACGCTAATCTAACGTTGCACATACGAGTAATGAAAAATTCTCCCATTTTTTTCACTTTTTGCACAAGGCGTTAGGAACAAAATTCCTAAGTTTATTGGTATGTAGCCTGATTGGCGGGATTGTGAAATGTCATATATCTTCAAACAAGAATATAGGTAATAAGAACGATCTTGGTGTATTTTTAAAATACAGGAGCAGAAAAATATTGAATAATGATCGTCCTGGGATCGTTATTTTCAGTTTCGACTGACGGGGGATCACTTTCTTACAGCGATTCCAGTGATGAGTTTCTTTCCTTATTTGGTTAACAGGTTTCCCCGAGGAATCATTTCCTTGGCAGGAGTGAAATGATTTGCCAGACAGGAGCGAAAAGTTGGTATCCTAAACATTCTAGCATGGTGTGGGGGCCGAAATTGAAACTGAAGAAACTATGTCCAAACTTTATCCAAGACCAAAACATGTCTAGTAATTGTGAGCAAGATATATAAATGAAATAGTAATGGTACGCTATATTATGCACAAGCTGATCAATTTCTTAGTCGAGCTTTAGTAATATTTTCCAGGATAGAGCATTCGAGGCAAATCAACAGAATATAAACTTTGACTTGTTTCTTTTGCTCTTTTAGAAAGCTTTGGCAGTACGTGAATGTATGTCAGTGTGTGTGCGTGTGACCTGAATAATGATCTGACAGAGCATTCAACCCCCTACCTATAAAGAGCAAAGGTGACTGCCCGAAAGCCCTATTGAAAGTTTTCGGTTATTTTCATCTCTGCATGACATACACTACAATAACTAACAAAATCGTTGAATATGGACAATATCCAACAGTTTGTCAGCAGTGTTTGCCGTTCTTTCTCTCTGTTTCCCGCCATTATAACGAGAATTGTTTTTAAGACTGAAAAAATGTACATTATCAAGTATGTATCGTGCGATGAGTCATATTTGTTGTCAGTTGACTTTACTGCACTCGATCGTGACTGACCCAAGACACCCAAATCTTACTTTCGAGGTCATTTCTAGCTACTTATGCTCTTTTCGGAGTTGATCATGGCTAACGATTGATCTCACGGATTAAATCAAGCTCAGATAAAGTGTATCAAAATATAGCTTTCAGTTTTTGCTCTTTTGCGGTTGAGGTATATAGTTGTTGAGTTTGGCACGAAATTCCTTTTATTTTTGTTTTGAATTTTGTTCTATGTACGTCGGGATAGACGATTGTAAAATGTTAAATCATCATGACTGTGTTCAGCGTTACTGCTTAGAACACATATTCGATCGAATAAACTAAATGAATCTAGTGGCTGAATTAGTGAAAACACTGACTTGCGTGCATGTTTAGTTATAGATTTAAATCCTCTTTCTGACAGATTCAGTTCCCATTTTTAGATTGTATTGTTAGTTGCTTTTATCACTCAAAAATAGAACAATAAAGATATAAGCTGTCAGTCCTTCTTAAAGCTGCAATGTAAGTTTTGTTGGAATTCTGTTGAAACCAATATCTTTTGAGCACTGTCGTTGTAAACTTCACCGAGCCTTCTTCAGAGACTGGGAGTTATGTCTACAAGGCCACTGCGTTAATTTGGTCTTCAAGAAAGACATTGCAGAATTTTCCTGCTTTTGCCAATAAATAAATAAATAAATAAATTTTTCTTTTATTTTGTAATGCAATGTAATATATATGTGGAAAATAAAGAACTGTTGAAGTTAGTACTTTAGACTTTTAATATTATAGTTTTAAGTTTTATATCTGTTATAATATTTATAGTTATACATACCGAGTTAAGCCAAGTAACTTTATACTAGATTTGAGACTATTACACTATGTCAAGAGAGATAGGAAAAGCGAACTACAGAGGGAAATACAACAGTCCAACAGTCTGAGCAGCCTCAATAAGCACATAAGAACCTTTTCTTTTATTAAATTAATCCAATAATTTCTGTTTATCCTTCCGTGGGGATGTGCGTTCACTATCAGATTCTTTGTATTAAATCACGTATCACGTGCTGACACACGCACGAACATAATTGATATTCGGTTTTAGTGTTTGGGAAAATCTTATCTTAAGGGAGATGTCCCTCGAGCACTTTGCCTTATTGCGATTTGCGAAATGAAATTACGATAAATGATGAATCGTGTCAGAAAGAACAGAATCTCATGTTTAGATCTGAAGCTTGTTATCACCTTACTGTAATAATCTTATTCTTAATATTTTTAAGAGATTTATATGCTCAAGCGCAAAATCCACTAAGGGTCAATAACTTCTTTTTATTGTTCCATTAAATGTAGGGGCAGTAAAAGTATCTGTCTTTATTTTTTTTACCTGTAATAGAGGGAAATAAGATTTTAAATTAAGATTCTTATCTGACAGTTTGACGTACCTCTGTATTTCGTTTCACTTTTGAACGGACATACATTCAGCCGGACGTCTTTATCTGCAGCCCGTTATCAACCAAGCCAGAGATAAATAGTTCCGTTTTGCACCAACATTGCTTGTCATCATGGATTTCACAACCGAATACGTATATGGAGTCACCTTTGATCCGCTAGCAGGAAGGGCCCGTGTCATAGGCGTAGTCTTTAACAGTACAAGAAAATAATTGTTTTCGGCCTACCCTCATTTGGAAACAGTAGTCTGTGCCCATACAGATATAGTCCATCCTTGTTTTCTGTATAATATTACAACGTTCGTGTAAATTGTACAAATCGTAAGGGAAGTAAGTGAATTAAACTTTCGACCTTACCAAGAACCGGTTCTGTACTGATTTAGGGGATGAGTGGGTTGAAAGTCCCCCTCCCCCTCCCCCCATGTTGAAGCACTGAAGGTGCTTGGTCAGTATCTAGGGATGGGTAAATTGAGTAACTATTTTAGTTCAGAAATGTGTTCTATCTAACCTTTATTCAAAAGTTAGAACGTAGAAACCCTGACCCATCTCTGCAATTAACGGCAACTGTGCAAGACAGTTAAAAAAGAAAATGGAAATAAGTCTAAATGTATGGAACAACAGGCAATGTAGCTGTTGCGAAATTTTGCCTTTAACAGTTTAAGTTTCGGAGATATCCAATACAAATACTTGATTTTAGCTCCTGGAGTGGTGGATAACATCCATCTATACCCCACTCCACTCAAATACCAAAAACAGTTCGTGAATACTATATACAGAGAGGCCCTGTACTTTGGGAGAGGTGTTATTTTGATCAGAAGAAAAGTTAACATTTTGGTAAATGTCTCCGAGTGGCTTTAAAATAATTCGACAAGGTTTTGTACAATGGTAACAGAAACAAAACGCTTGCGGTTTTGACGTACCATTGCCAATCAATAAAAAAAATAATGAAAACAGAAGTCTTAGGGCTTTTCTGCCGTGGCCTTCTTTCCTAACCGCGTCCATAAAATGTACACTTTTTCACCCTTTCAGATCGCCTTTGATGCTGAATCACTTAGCCAGTGTAAACTGACGGTTCGTGCTGTCAGCTTTGACGGTCGACACGACGACACACAGGCAATCATTGCCATCACTGATGAGAATGATAACTCGCCCCAGTTCACCCAAGCCAGATACAGTGGTCACGTCCTTGAGGCGTCACCCCAGGGAACAACGGTGTTGACGTCAGGAGGAAGACCGCTGAAAATCCAAGCCAGTGATGCAGATTCAGGTGACAATAGCAAACTCCTGTACGAAATTGTGGAACAGAGCGCAAGGAACGTGTTTCATATTGACGCCTTCACGGGAGTTATTACTACATTTGAGGTGAGACATGTTGGGTCAAACTTGAATCTAACAAGGAGGGAGGGGAGGGCGGGGCATTGGGGTCCGTTTGAGCACACACAAAGGGTACCCAAACCTCGTTTTCGTTGTCCTATGTATGTCTCCAATTCTCGGCTTTTTGGACGATACTCTCTTGGTAGGTTCTCAAAAATTGGCAATTCCTCAAGGCATTCAACCAAACGCTGGCGTCGTGAATACTGATAATGGAACACATTGATTATGAAGTAGTAATTAAAAACATTCTTCCTCACGTATGTCCAGTAACGGTGATTGTTTTTCAGCGCCATATGTTGACCGTGATTAAAGTTATTTGGGTTTTTCCGAACCAGATGTGGGCCCTGGGGCCTGAGGAGAATTTTGCATGCGCAATAGAGAATGCCCGGGCACGCGTTTTGTCAAATCATGTTTAGATAACTTCAGTCTTCTTCTTTTATTGTCTTTGCAGATTCTGAACTATGAAGTGGCCAAGTCGTATGAATTTCGAGTCAAAGTCTCGGATGGCGGTATTCCCAGACACTCCACATTAACAGTAGTACACATTGAAGTGCAAGACGTCAACGACCTGGCCCCAGCCTTCACTCGGGCTATCTACCATACAGTGCTTTACCTTCCGGTTGTACGCGGAACCAAAGTTACGACTGTAACTGCAGTAGATCTCGACAGTCCACCGCTGACCAACCTCACATATACTGCGGGCTCAGATATCTTTGAGATCGGTCTGCGAAGCGGTGAGATCACAGTAAAGGACGTCTCACGTTTACGACCCACAACCTTTAACCTACAAGTAGTAGCTAGTGATGGGAAAAATACCGACACTGCAGCTGTAAACATCCGTTGTACGCCCATTCCTTCCAGCAATCTCAAATTCAGCCAAGCTAACTACTCCACCAGTGTGAAGGAAGGACTCACTACAGCAAAGGAGCTACTTACCGTCAGGGCTGTCGGTTATTCTCTTGCCGACAGTGTCACCTACTCCATCATAAGCCCGACAGATTTATTTGTTATTGCCCGGGGCACAGGAGTTATCAGCTTGATTGGCACTAGAGCCATTGATCGTGAGACAGTTGATAGTTATAAGCTTATCATACAGGCTCGGGATTACCGAAGTCTGCCGAGGTTTGCCCGAACTACCGTCACCGTGTCGGTTATTGACAGGAATGATAATATGCCGGAATTCGCGGAATCGCCGTACTATATGGTTGTACAGCTTGGAGTGAGTGTAGGAGCCAGGGTGGGACGGGTAAAAGCGACAGATGCAGATGTCGGACCCAATGGAGAGATAAGGTAATGCCCAGATTTCGCCTATTTAATAGGAAACAGGTCAAACCACATGCCCCAGATAGGGACGCACTTGCTTCATCAGACAGCTGTCGGCGCATGGTATTACCCCATCCCCCATATTTGACCACCTACTTCTGTTCCGGGGGGGGCAAGTGACATTTTTAATGTAGAAAGTAAAATGATAGCGTGAAACAAAACAGACAGTGCAATAGCTTCTAGATTTGACGTTTTAGGTTAGGCGATATTTAAGAACAAAAAATGTTTAAATATTGAGTTTTGCTCCCGAGAAGACAAAGGGGGGAAGTCTGGCATCTCGCTCTGAGTATTGCGTATTGTATGTTTGACAGGTCAGTATTTATTGAAAGAGATGCATACTAATCCGATATACGGGAAACTCTTCTAGATATAGATTAATAAGTGGAGGAGATGGACGGTTCCGAGTGAATCATGGAAGTGGTGACGTCATCGTCGACAGGGCCCTTGATGATGTCAAAGTACCCAGACTTTTCCCGCTTGTTGTCGAGGCTCACGACCGAGGTAAACGGCCGTTCATTGCTACGGTAGACGTGAACTTGAAAGTGGTGGATAGAGAGACGCCGTTATTTGACCACCATAATTATGCGGTTGTGATTCCGGAAGATATCCGCGTCAGTACATTGGTGAAGGTTGTAACAGCCAGAAGCCCGAGCGGGGCAAACATCCTTTACAGTATCACGCACGGGGACCCGCTGAATCAGTTTTCGGTTGATTTCAAAACAGGTTAGTTTGTGATTAAAATGTTCGGCTTTCATATCCTGTGAGCAGGCTACAAAGGTACTGAGAGAAACTCGAGAGAGTTGTAGTAGGAAGAGAAAGGAAAGCAAAGGATTTCTTTATGGATAATTAATTGATAATTTATAATTTATACCTTTATTTCACAATTTAATCAGTTTTTTGCATGTTACAATTTCTCTAACACTTTTTAAATTCGCACCCCAGCAGGGACTCTGTTTCATGCTGAACAGGTTCTTATATAGTAAATGATAGATGTAGATGAGACAGGAAAGAGGGGAGACTGCCTCATTGTCTTCCTCACGCCGCTGATTATCTCCTGTCACGCCACGGATTTATCTCCTGTCACACCACTGTTTGCCTTTGTCACGGCACTGCTTGTCTCCTCTCACGCCACTACTTGTTTTTGTCACTCCGGCCATTATTTGTTTGCTGTCACAACTCTGCTTTATTCTGTCACAGCTACAGACTTCTTGTGTTTTCTTCACTGGTATAATGCCTTGATACTTCATGCCATTCATAATTTTGTTTTGTGTCTGCTTTTAGCCCCCGCTGGTGTCTTCAGCATTTACTCTGTTTTAAAAGTATAAATTGTAATGTATATTATATTATGTATCAACCACGTTCCAGGTGAAATTGTGGTAGCTGCGCCTCTGGATTATGAAGCCCAAACCAAGTACACCCTCACTGTCCGTGCAACTGACGCGAAGACTGGCGTACACTCCGAGACCCCACTAATGGTTACCATCAGTGACGTCAACGATCTCGCCCCAGTCTTCAACTCTTCCTTCTACCTGGGCAAGATAAGTGAGAGCTCAGCAGTAGGTACCAGTGTTCTCACGGTCTTTGCCGAAGATGGTGATTCTGGATTGAACAGACGTGTTAAGTACCATTTCCAGAAAACTGCCAAAGGCGTGAACGGGTTCTTTGCTATTGATGAAGACACTGGAGTTATACGGACTGTGAAACGGGTGGACTATGAACAGCACGTGGTGCATGAACTACCAGTCGTGGCAACGGATAGCGGAACTCCAGCTCTGACCGGGGAGGCCCGGGTACGAGTTGTTGTTGAAGACGCTAATGATAATCCGCCTCGTTTTGAAAAGAACATCTACGCGGCCTCGATTCTAGGCAACGCGGGCCCAGGTCACTTTGTAACGCGTGTCATCGCAACAGACCCGGATGAGAGTGATATTCGCAAGTTATCGTACACAATCATCTCAGGTGCACAGAAAGAGTATTTTAATATTGATTCCAAAAGTGGTGTGATTACGCTATCACGTGTCATGGGCGTGCAACACGGGAAACTCTACGGGCTCAACATCCGGGTTACTGACGGCAAGCATACCGCTGACTGCAGGGTCGATATCGTGATTGGCGAGACTAATGAGCACAGCCCCATGTTCAGCCAGGACGTGTATGGTGTCGACTTGTACGAGAACGTTCCCGAAGGAACATTTGTTACCATGGTAACTGCTACCGATCGGGATTCAGGAACGTTCGCGCATATTACGTATTCAATCGATAGCGTCGAGGCAGATGCGAAGTTCAGCATTGATCGTGACTCGGGAATGATTTACACACGGATGATGTTCGACCGCGAGAACATTTCTCATGCGTTCATGTCCGTGCCGGTCAGGGCCACAGACGGAGGAGGAAGATTCAGGTTTTGTACTGTTGAGGTGAGTTATTGTACCACACAGCACAGCACAGCACAACATAACACAACACAACACAACACAACACAACACAACACAACACAACACAACACAACACAGCACAGCACAGCACAGCACAG
>JANVCK010063115.1:0-12418 GCA_026546655.1 Epizoanthus illoricatus | reverse complement strand
GATAGTTAATAAAAGTTTAGATTTTTGTATCATGCGCATTACAGCTGCGCACTGCAAAACAGAGGAATGACCTTAAATAATATGTTTGGATTAACCAAAACTCCGGCTGCAATACAATCACTTTTGTCTCTATCACAAGAAAATGCACAACTTCTGTCAAAACATGCAACATCTGCAAAAATGTACTACATCTGAAAAACCAAATCACATCTAAAATGTACCACATCTGAAAAAGGTTGATCTCGTCCCCAGATTTCGTTTTGGAATTTTCGGGGAAAAAAGTGTGGAGGGGGAGTGGAAGAAAGAAATGAGATCCATCTGGCAAACTTCGATTACGCGTGGGTCATGAATCAGGCCCACGCACCAACAGCACATGCCCAAGTTCCTGTTGACAAGCTCCTAAACCTAACCTCGTCCTCATGCGTACTGGGCATGCGCAGTTGGTGCGTGGGCATTTATGGCACATGCACAATCGAATTTGGCCAGATCTCGTTTCCTCCTTCCCTCTCCTCCCACACTTTTTTTCGAAAATTCCAAAACGAGATCTGGGGACAAGATCAGAAAAAGGTACCACATCTGTAACATGTACCACATCTGCCCAAAAATGTACCACATCTGAGAAAGTGTACCACATATGAAGGAAAGGTACCACAATTGAAAAAAACATACTATATCTGCTAAAACGTACCACAGTGATCAGAAAAACGTACAATGTATGTCAATAATATCCCCTCTATGTCAAAAATGTACTACATCTGAACAGAAGTAATACATCTGAGAAAACGTACTATTATCTATTCCAAAAACACCCTATCTCAAAAAATGTACTGCATCTAAAAAACATACCACGTCTGAAAAAAGTATCACATTTATAAAATTTTACCACATTTGAAATACTCACTACCACATCTGTTAGAAACGTACTACATCTGTCAAAACATACCAAAAAGGTACAACATTCGAAAAAATACACCACGTACAAAGAGGGTACCACATCTGAAATGCAAAATATATTGTACCACATATGTCAAAAATGAACTACATCTGTCAAAAATGAACCACGTCTGTCAAAAATGTACATCTGTCAAAAAGTACAGCATCTGTTAAAAACGAACTAAATCTGTCAAAAACGAACAACATCTGTCAAAATCGAACAACATCTGTCAAAAATGTACCACCTTTGTCAAAAATGTACCATATCTGTCAAAAACAAACAACATCTGTCAAAAACGAACCACGTTTATCATAAATGTACCATATCTGTCAAAATTGTACCACATCTGTCGAAAATGTACAGCATCTGTCCAAAATGTACCACATCTGTCAAAAATGTACCACGTCTGTCAAAAATGTACCATATCTGTCAAAAATGTACCACATCTGTTGAAAACGAACCACATCTGTCAAAAATGTACCGCATCTGTCAAAAATGTACCACATCTGTAAAAAATGTACCACATCTGTCAAAAACGAACCACATCTGTCAAAATGTACCATATCTTAAAAATTGGTTCAGGTTACAAGTTTCTTTAGAGCGGACACCTCTCTAAGGCTGCATTCACATTTGGTGCACAACTGCAGAACACTGGGAGCAGCATAAAATTGTGGTCGTTCAGAATACTGGCACTTTATATACTTTCTATTATTACTACTGCTGCCCAATTGGAGAAAAAATGTAAAACAAATGAAAGAAATTCAAATTTGGGGTTTGTGGACCGTAGAATACCTACACACTTACCAAAATTGAGGGCAACTTTGTGCCCATGCTTAATCCAGTGCCTGAGTACAAGGTCTTGACCTTGACTCCATACCTGAGCACCGTACTTAAATATTTGCTTGGGCACTTAAAATAAACCGTGTTCACAGGCACCAAGTGTGAACGCAGTTTAAAGTCGACAGCTCGAACTGTCCCAAGAGTCACGAAGAGTGTCAGCTTTTGAGAGAGCTCACTGTAAAATGCTTTTCAAATGAAATATAGTTATGTTTACAAGACAGTAAACTCATACTTCAAAGCTCTCTTTAGCCCATCAGTAACAGCTTCCTTTCTGGCTTTCTCTAGCGACAGAGCTTTACTTTTCATTCCCTCCGAGACTCCGTACCCAATATCTTCATGGTAAACTCCATCCTGAAGGTTCCAAAACAAGTTAGTTAAACAACATTAATTCATAAAGTGGCAACCATAAGTCTGGTATGTTATGTGCTTAGACCACAGTCCTCCCAGCCTGACAAGTCTCAGTTACATGATTAGGTTATAAGGTTAACTTTTTCATTTCATTTTATAAATTATTTTCAATTACTCTGATTTTTATTATTTAACATATTTAAGTTCAAAAACATATAAGCCACTTTTCATTTATAACACAAATTATGTATATATTTGGACCCCCTGAATTGCCTCAATGATTCTGTTTGGACCAACTGGAAGTATTAAATTCTAGTCCTTGCTTAACACTTTGCTTGGCCTAAAAATATGGTCATATTTTCTGACTGTGTAATTTATGGAATGATTCTAGAGAGCCAAATGAACTAATGCTATGGGATCAACTACAAAGTTAACGTATTTATACATTTAAGTAAGGTACATGTAATGGGTCTCTTTGAGACATCGAATATCAATGGCAAGTCACCAAAGGTAAAATTACCAGTCGAGTAATTTCGAGTGAGTGGCCTAGGAAAAAGTTCACAAAAGTCTACAACCAACTTTTAAATAAATTTAGGAGTTAAGTTATGCAGGTGCCTATCAATGTTAAGTGGGAGAGGGGAGGCCGGGCATGTGTGGGGGATTTGACAGTGATTAGCTGCCAGTGGTGAAAATATTTGACCATTTTAATTCAATTCTGACACATTTTTAAAGCAAATAAGTGACTCATTTGACCGTCAATGCTTGCCCCAGGGTGGGGAATTTGAACAGAAATCCTTGTCTGAGTTCAAATGCCCAGCCTTTGCCCAGCCTCCCCTCCCTCTAGCTTAACATTGATAGGTGCATTAGCTTTGTATACATGTGCAGTGGTGTGTTGCATAATATTCTCTTGAAAATTTCCTATTAAAAGTATGAAGAGTACATTTCTGTACTGAGATGAAGAAAGGGAGAGGAAGAGAGAAAACGAGAGAGCAGGGGGGGGGGGGGTGAGGGCTTGCCAGACTGATGAACATAAGTCGGGATGAGGAAATCTTGGCATTTTACAGTATGCCATCCAGTTAGCACCGATTCCTCTTACCTTCAACTGAACCTTAACAAAGGCACTGACTCCAACATAATATTTGTTTCCCACTTGGTCTACAAAATCTAAAATAAATTATATAATTTATATCATAAAACAAAAAGTGAAAAACACACTAACTTGCATTAATTTACAGGATTGATACTCTTCCAATGTATCGCTCAACTACATGTTGATTGTAAGCACAGCGATAGACATAATCAGTTTGGTTATAATGTCAAAATGTGAGACTCTTGCATAGCAATCAGCAGAGACAAATGCAAAATAGTGGCCCAATTGTTATCCACTGTCTTGTAAATTGTATAAATGGAAATTGGGTATTGTGTTGACTTGTTCCTTAGGTCAATGAAAGTCGATTTTTAGTTTCTTGTCAGCTCCTGGATGTAATGTGGGTCCCACATCAAAAATTCTTGTTATTCATTATATTCAAAATATCACTCCTAGAACTCAGAACCAGTCCAAATTTGAAATGGAAATTATGTACCCATGGTTACTGAGGGATGTGCACACTCAGTGGAAATTAGGGGGAAAGCGGGGGGGGGGGTGATATTTCTTTACTTTGGAGATTATGTACCCATGGTTACTCAGGGATGTGCACACTCAGGTTCTCTCTGTGGAAATTAGGGGAAAGGGGGGGTGGTATTTCTTTACTTTGGAGAAAATATTTCATAAACCTTAACAGCCCATGTAGATCCAGGATTTAAAATCAAAATCAATTTTTGATGAACTAAATCCTATCAAAAATTTAATTAATCCCAGAAAAACTTACTGCAACACTAATTTATTGGTCTAAGCTGAAGAATTGGACTGAGAAATGGATGAAGGCAATAAAACACCAGATTGTCAGCTCACCTATATTCTGATGGGTAACTGAGTGGGACCAGCCATTAAACCCAAAGGTCTCATTGGCTAATTTGATTAACCTCCAGCCTTCGACATATGCAAGCTGCAATAAAACGATAGCAATCAGAGGAGTTGGATAAGACTTGCAAGCATCCTTGATCGTCCCACTGGAGTTGTTGTGTTCGCAGTTGATTTCATGACAGTGATGGCATTCTTTATGTAACCAGAAGCTGACTATATTGGGTCATGTTCCATTAAGCTAGACACAATTATTAACTAAACTAAGATTGTATTTTATGTGCACAGCAATATTTTACCCAGAGCTAAACTATTAATGAATTGACATGTCACTGGTAACACAAGTGACATGCTGTCCTTCCTTGAATAAACATCTCAGATAATCATTTAATAAACTCTCATGTGAAAAGATGTTGGTTCTTTGACTGGGCACAACTTGGGAATGAACTTCCATGATTGTTTCCATGACTTAAAAGAGTGCAAGAAATGACCACCAACAAAAACCCTCCTGAGAGCCACATGAGAATAGAGTGCAAGCACAGAAAAAAACACAGTCACCAAGTAAAAATAATAACAATGTATTTCTTTAAAATGCAACTGTCAGCTCTGCATTTCTTACTCGATTTCAGTTTCATTGTCACTAATGTCAATAGGAGGGTGGGGGGTGGGCACTTATTAAATTTTTGGGCTTTCAGGGTGGGCGCTTATTTGAGGTGGGTGCTTATTCGAAGGTGGGCATTTATTTGAATAAATACGGTATATGTTAAAAAATAGATTCTGGGGAGATACTGTCCTATCCAGCAGATAAATCCTTATCCATTGGATAAAACAACTTAAATAATTAACTAGCACTTATCTGCTGGATAAGGATTTATCTGTTGGATTTGGATAGCAGGACCTGATAGATAATTACCGATATTTTTGCTAGTTTTTATTTTTTGTAACAATCATTTTAAAATTTTAAACAGCATGAATCCATCTGGGCAAAAAATCTGAAATTCCATGACTTTTCCATGACCTAAGGCCATTTTCCAAAATTTCATGATGTTTCCAGGCCTGGAAAAGGCATTTTCAAATAAAATTCGATGACTTTTCCATGACAGTGGGAACCCTGTTTGAGGACTTATTAAAAATAAATAATTGATTTTGAAGGCTGTATTATCATTCATGTCAAAGACATAACAATAATGATAAGGCTCTTACAGTCTGTCTTGCTGTTCAGAGTTTTTTTGATGTGACCTGGTTGTCTTTGCTACTCGATAAGGGGCCGGTCATTATTTATGGAGGTGGGGGAGGGTAAAAATATATTTTTTTGAAAGGTAAAATAACTTGAGACCCCCCCACCTCAAGGCTCAAAAATTTCAAGTGACCCCCCAGGAATCCATATTATGTAGCTACATGTAGACTCAGGGGCAGATATTTGAAAGGGAGGGCATCATATACCTGTATACAGTAAAGAAGTGAAGACAAATTAGTATGGAATGCACAAGTTTCTTAGGGGGCATGGGGGCATGTTCCCCCAGGAAAATTATTTAGTTTAAGGTCTCTTAAATGACATTTCCTGCAATTTGAGTGCACTTTGCTCACATTTAAACTGAAAAAGGGCCTTAAAAATAAAATGAGACCCCCTTTTTCATTAGGAAAATACATGTGACACACCATTTTTTACCCTCCCTCCTCCATAAATAATTGCTGGTCCCTAACAACTTATACATATCTCTTACTATTTTGTAGTGGTTAGCGAAGTGCAGAGATAGCTGATGGACTAACAAGGTGATGCCTAAAATATTTTGAGGAGGTGCTTAACAGTCATTTGATATGTTTCTTTTTTAATTTTAAATACTTTCTTATTTGAACCACTGTTACAGTTTATATCTTGGCTTTACAATAACCTGAATGCTCAAAATATATATAATTGTATGCACAGAAACAATTCTCCAGATTCAACGAGCGCGCTCGTGAACACATTGAGTGATTGATGTATAAATATAAACCGAATTAATATATTCATATTGAATACATGCCAAGTTATTGTGTGGTGGCCGTTTACACTTCAGTACTCGATATATTATAAATATTCTATACCTTTTGGCCACCAGCTCCCGCTCTTTGACTGATGTACTCCGGTCCAAGTTTCTGACGTAGTGCAGCTTGAATTGCTTCTTCTTCTTCAGTCGTGAATGGAGTCTAGAAATGGCAGATTAGCATTTATTTACGCTACCGTATTCCGTAATACTTTTTAAATTGAGCAGTTTTTAATTTCGAACTGAAGATCATTGCTGACTAAAGATTTACTCACGTTTCCAAATCGAGATGAACCAGATTCGTGTCCGCTTGACATTACTTCTTCCTTGTAAATCTTGACAACTTTCTCAATATTTGGAAAGCTCCATGTTTGAAATTTACAACAGAGTTCTACAGCCAATCAAAACAAAGAATTCCGCTGAAATTTGCAAGGTTTCACGGGAGATTGTTTATTCACGTGTTTGATTTGCCAACCAGCCAATCAGAAAGCGCGCTTTTATCCGGGTCTTGCTGCTTCTCAAATGGCGTCCTATTCGAAGGTGGCGAAGTTCTAGTTGAGCGAGAAGAAGAAAGTGGAAGAAAACATACGGTTTTATGTTCTACAAAAGAGATTTGTTTACAATCTGGAATCACCGATAGTTGGTTACTGAAAGCACTGCATAACTTAAGACATGAAAATCTGAACGTTTCTATAGTGTTTTCAGATTCTAAATTGGATGTTATTTGCCGGTACTTTGAGATAGACATAGTCCATACTATAAAACCGGGTAAAACAATAATATCGGATACAAAAGCGGATAAAAGTCTAAGGGAGTAAAGAGTACAACGCCAAAGAACCGAGTGGTTGGTTATATCAGAGCTGGAGATGGCGGCGGCAAGTGATCGCGAAACACCAGGTAGGTGACTGTAAATAGACATGCATGGAAGACATCGTCATGCAGTGATGCACACAAGTTTTCACTCTGATGTTTCACTTATTCTGGGTTTCATTGTATAAAGGACTTCAAAATGCCAGAACCAAGTTGGACGGACTCTTGAAAGAACTTGCGAAAAAGAATGAGGAAAGGTAATAAATTTTGATATTCCCGTAGACTCCCGTAACCCCTGTAGTCGGTACAGTGGACCCTGACCATTCAAAGAGGGGGAAAAAGGGGGGGGAGGGTAAGGCTGTGGTTTAATGTCCCCAATACGGGCAGCTGATCGCTGTCAAATCCCCCACATTTGTCCAGCCTCCCCTCCCCCCCCCCCGCTTAACATTGATCGACCTGTGCATTATGCTGATTCATGCCTATAGTGTATTTATGCGTACCGTACTGCGCGGCCCGAATTACAAATTATACAATCTCTTCACGTACATGTGACGTTGTGCCCCAGACGGCCAGAAACGAGGCCAAAGGGAAAAGCAATAAACCTGCTCACCTTTTGAATATCTAATGTACATTTACTTCGCAATTTTACAGCCTGTCAGCTCGATTTTAAAGCCGGATTTCTCACGTTTCGAAACTTCGAATCGAAAGGATGCAGTGCGGAGGTGGCCAAATATTGTTATGATGATTTTGAAAAATTAAATAGAATGAATTTTGGAACTGAATAGAAAATTAAGAATAGGGGTTAATATTTAATAGGTAGGCACCAGCTACTCAGATATCCCAGCCGGAATATCTATATTTTTATATAGTGCACTTTAGTCAGTCTTAATCGATACTGCTTGTTGCATGTCAATAACGTTTTTTCGATTATTCTTAAAGATACCTTTTAAATTCTCCTGGCTACTCCCGTGATCCCCTAAACTCGTACTAATTGCCCCAAATGACAGTATCCATATTTACCCGTGTTCGCCTTGCTCTCCCCGAAATAATCCAACAGCACTGGGAAGAGAACCCCGTAGCTGTATGGTAATCCCAACATGATGACCACACTCAGAGCCGCACTGAAGCATACCAGCCAGCTGTAAGCGCTATCTTGCGAGCGCAATCGTAACTTCCGTGTTTCGTCTGGCGTGCTCTTGGACTGCGGAAGATTGCAGGAGACATACTGTGGTAGCTCCGTCTCGTATTTAACAAGTAATTTCTTCATTACGCAGTCTTGTCTCCAGACTTGCCAAACTCCCAGCTAGCTCCGTCAAAGCTTCACTTTCAACTTGCATCTCTCATCGACGTAATTTCTCAAGCACCTCATCACCCAAACTGAACTTGTCTTTGTTTCTAGTCTGTTAGGAGCCTCTCTGATAATGCATAAGAATTCAGTTTAAAATTCGAATTTACAGGTGCTAACAGCAAGCTTCGTAATAACCAGTTTAAAGCCGAAATTATTAAACTGGTATTAAAGATTTTGTGCCCTACTATATTACATTAGCTAAATATAAAACTTAATATTGAAGCAAGCAGCATTCTAAAGGAAGGCCAAACAAACAAAATAAAGCAATGACGCCTTCCGAAAAATTCACAGTGAAGTTTAACACCACCCCGCCCGTGAACACGGCGTGACTTTATCCCACGTACCTGCTGCGGTCTGCTGTGCTCGGGAACAGGAAAAATACGTCAGAAAAATAACTACAGAACCTTCAAATGTTCAATAACAAAGTACTATGCTCTCTTATTTCTCCTGAGTCCTATTTTTATATTCTTCAGTAACTAAAAACATAAAACTACAAATGTTTCAATAATTTCTCAAATTTATTACCCAGGTGAGTTTGATGTTAAATTGTCGATAATTTCGGAATCTCCAGCGCAGCGTAAGGAGAATTTTTATTCTGGAAGCCTTCCAGAGCATGACTGCACCCTATTGCATGCATCTTGTCATAAAGACTTCGATGTGCAGACCCTATCACGGTTTTTCTAACTTTTGATATTTGGTTTGAATCACAAATCCAAACAAAATTAACAAAAGTACAAATTTTCAGCGTAGTGTCTTCTGTATAGGTGAAGATGTGGCAAACTAAAACTTGAATATTTTGCAGCCATTTGTATATATGGCGTTATGTAAATCTTGCCTACCGGGTAGGCAAGGTGATTTCCGTACCACCGTACAAATGTCTGCAAAAAAATCGATTTTCAATTTACTGTATCTTCACTTCTATTCAGGATACCAAGCCAAAAACGTGGACTTTTATTAATGTTAGGGTGTTCTTTCCAGCAGTGATGATAGTTTCTCGATCCAAACCAAATTAAATCTGTAAATAGAAACACCGTGATAAGATCTACTATTTCCAGATCTCATCTGCCGATTTCTGTTATTTTCCTTCGAGTTTGGGGAAGAGCTTCGGTCGCCCTTTGAGAGTTGTAGATGTCATACATCTTTTGATGGCCCAGATTGGGATATATGAAACAGAGAAAAGCCACCTTTTTTCTGTCTTTGACATGCAAATAAGTTAAAATGTTAGTTCCATGAATAAGAATTACTCTCCGTTTAAATTGGTACGTTCTATCTAAATAAAATTAACGTCTCAAAACAGTCAAATATAGCTGCGAGTGCTTCGACTAATAGCACCGGCCAGCGATAATTAAACATAATTATATCGATTTTTATAGCGGATCAAGAGAGAGTATTTTTCAGGAAAAGCCGACAGTCTTCCAGCAGAAATATTTTGTTTTCATAAACTAGTCTTGGTTTTGGTTCAAAATGCTGCTGAGAAATTTGAATTTGCATGCGAGATAGCTTAAATAACTGCAGTGATAACCGCCAGTAGAAAACCAATAGATTTTTTTTACTTGTACAGTAATGACGTCAGCGGAACATTTTGAGAATTGAAGTAAAAATAATGGCTTAAAAACGCGAATAAGCGACATGTACTGTTTATATAGTGCTACATAGACATTTCTCTGGCCATTCCTTAAGGTCCTGTTTCATGCATGCATGGTACCTAACTTTTAACAAGTTGCATGGGTGAATCATTGCATGGTATACAAGGGATGTAGCCCCCCCGGATGCAATGGTCAAAATCGTTGTGAGACAAGTTGCTGGACGGTGGAACCTAAGACAAGTGTGGATGAAGAGCTGAGAAACACGTGAAGAAAAACCAAAATGCCTCGAGCGGGAAGCGAACCCACATCACCCTGATGACATGGTAGGTGCTCTATTTGGCCATTGTAGGGGGTGTTACAGGGTGCAATGTTTACATGCAACCTGTCTCGTGATGTTACATACAGACGTGAAACCGGTTGCAGGAAAGATTGCACCGTGTAAGGGCCTTATAAACCCATGAAAACGCAGCAAAACCACAATACAAACATAGTTCTGCTAAGATTCTTATTAATTTCCGTTTCGTGTGTAGTACAAGTAAGTATTTATTTATCTTTGAAACAGGTGCTTTTAAAATAATACGTCCTGGTCAGAACAGGTTCAACAGGTCATGACTGGTGATGAAATAACACGACCTGCCTTGGTGTTGTCCTGTTGTTAGGTTAACAGTTTCGTGCCCAGTTTATCATGTAACACCAACTGTACGCCCTATCCCCAGTCCATAAAAACATTTCGCCTCTCCCCCTGACAGCTCACCCTCAGTTTCTGACGACAGATACAAGTTTTTCATTTTGCTCAGAAAAAAATTCTTATAAGATAAAAATATGACTGCTGAAAAGACAACTTTTATATACGGTTACATATGGGCACTGAAGAAATCCGTGTGCTGCCTTGTTAGTACTGACCGATCAGAGTTACTTCTTGGTTGCAAATGTTTTAGAAAAACTGTAAACTTGCGATATAACCCCCCAATAATAAGCCCCCCCGATAATAAGTCCCATAGAAAAGCCTTTGAACGAAAATAAGCTCTGGGCATATTATTGGAAGTTTACTGTATATTATTGCCCTAAAATTCCAACAACAAACACTACTACCTATACCCACCCCCCACCCCCCCAAGTTCCCCAAGGGTCCCAACTTACCACACCAGGGAATATTCGTTTCAGTGCTTTGGCAGCAGTTTCTGCCTTAGGGCTGCCACGCCCCTTGCAGTCTTCAAACTCAAACAGACTTTGCCGCACAGGATTGGAGAATGAGATACGGCCGCTGTCCACAAACGTTATTGTTCTCACACCCCAGCCCTACAATAGAATGTGAAATTGGTCAGCAGAGTCGAATTTTCAAAACGTTATTTTTTCCAAGGAAGCATACTACAGTCGAACCTGTATTAAGTGGCCGTCTATTAAGTGGGCACCCTCTACTGAACGGCCTCTTCTCAAAGTCCCGAAATTTTTCTCAGTCATTTACTGTAAATTGCCCCTCTATTAACCAGTCACCTCTATTAAGCGGTCGTGGCAGTTGCACCTGTATTAAGCGGCTCTCTATTAAACGCTTGAAATCTCATTCATCACGATCATAGTGTCAACTATTTAAGTCATTAACATTTCATCAAAGAATCAAGAGTTAATTAGAGACAAACAGATATTACTTGACTTGTTGGTATTAGGACTAACAAAGCAAGGATTGACCACACCCAAATCCATTGTTGGTGTCCCTCTATTAAGCAGCCTCCAAGCTATTCCCCGAGGGTTGCTGCTTAATACAGATTCAACTGTATCTATCAACTATGGAACACTACATCTGCAAGTATCTAAATGCTGAGCCGACTGATCAACTAAAAGTTGATATGACATTTTTTTGCCGCGAGGGTGAATACTAGTCCAGGATATTACTGGTCAAACTGTGAAAAAATATCCATATTTTGCCACAGTTTGACCAAGTAATGAACCAGCAGCACAATGTAACAACCGTGATAAGTTGTGTCCTTTACTATGATGCTTATGGGGTACGCTGCAACACCAAACGTAACACCCCGAGACCTCAACTGATTAAATGTAAATCACATACAGCAAACCCAATTTTGGAGATAACCGTTGGAATGGTTTGAATTGTTGTATTAAACTGTGTTTTATTTACAAAACAGCCACTCAAGATTATCTTCACAATAGTACAGTACATGTACGTGTTATCCTCCTAAAATAAAATTTTCATCACCACCATCACCATCACCATCATTATACTTCTGACATCTGACACGCAAGTACAAATATTTTAATTACAGGACTAATCACACTTCTACGTACGACACTCCAGTGGTCTATGTACATCTAACAAGAATTTATACAGTCATGTAGTAGTTTAGGTTTCAGCCTGGTGGTAAAAAAAAAGAAACTGTATAATGACAATTCAAGAACCAATTCATTTTTCAAAGTGTAATGGCCGCAGGAATTTTAGAATTATAAAATGTTAATGACTTACTGATGATTTATTGATTGACTGACTGACTGACTGACTGACTGACTGACTGACTGACTGACTGACTGACTGACTGACTGACTGACTTACTGACT
>JANVCK010063004.1:0-12420 GCA_026546655.1 Epizoanthus illoricatus | reverse complement strand
ACGATATGGTGCTTGTTACGTCATTAATTTCTGCGAAAATGACCATCAAAATAGCCAAATATGGCCAAGTCCATTAGTCCCCTTTCTTGTTAATGTGCTACATATGTTTGCTTTATAACAAACTTACAAAGTTCCTGTAAACGAAATTAATTATATGATTCAACAGTACGCAACATTTCTAGGCAGTAATAACATTGCCTATGTATGGTATAAGGAATCGGCAAACAAAAACAATAAACCTGTTTAAACAAACCTTGTAAGAACTTAATTGTCAGATAGTTTTCCTTTCAGATTTGCTGCAGTGTAGCGTCTTGTTATAAAAAGTTGTTGTAGTGCTTGTGGCGTGCCACTGAGTTCCGAGTGTGATTGACTTTTAACTGAATTCAATGACAAATATGCAACACTCTGAACACTAAATCAGGTAAAAATATTTCATTTTATTTAATTCCTTCCTTCCTTGCAGTGTGGCAGCATGTGCTGATTGTTGATTTATTACAATTATAAATGAAGCGTATTTGCACGTGATGAAGTAAAACTTTCGTTGACACTGGTAGGCAAATAACAATTTTTGGTTGCTCAAAAGGCACTGAGCGGCACCAATAGTCTGGTCATTGTTCAACCATTGTTTTTCAACCAATCAAAATGTACAGTTCACAACAGCATGATTATGTTCATCGGCCTTGTCGATGAGCATGAAGAAAAATAACACTCTGGAACGGGCGAGGCAAATTGAATGTTCTCAGTTTTGTAATATACTAGTAAGTCTCCTTTATGATCATAACCACAGCAAATAAATCATTTAGATCATACAGCACGTTTTCAAGGCAACGAAAATCTGGCCGATCACCAAAACTTTGAAAATAGAAATCGCCGGGAAAGTGCTAAAATTGCCGGATATTTGAACCCTGGACTTGAGATGACCCATGGACTGTTTCAGTTGAAGCTTTTACACGTATAAACAATCATTTATACCACAGCTGAATGCAGTTGGATAGTTGCATTTTACTGGGTATCTGTGTCTCTGCTGTCTTCGATTGAAGTTTGCGAGGCTCAAAGACCTGCAACAAACAATGCATCATAATTCTTCCTATCAAATAAGGTTTGTGATCTGTAACTTCAAATGACGCTTTTATATTTAATTTGTAGTCTGGCTGTAGAAGTTGAGACATTTTTACTTTGCTCCAACTCAAAAAGCTCTGCTATCAAAACACTGCGCAAATTAACAATACAGAACAGAGTTGTAAAACTTTTGGCTTTGCATACTGTTACAATTATTGAACAATCGATAACAAGTCAATGAATTCAAAATACAAATAACAACTGACAAACATCCGTCAAAATTGCGTTTCCCAACAACTTTCCACTTGGTAAGAGAAGTTCGTTTATAACAAAGTTTTGTTCATTAAAGGAAGTTTAATTTGTTCAAAACCAACATTTGTTCTCAGCGCAGTTTCTTTCACAGCAACATTTCATTCACAGCAACATTTTGTTTATGGCGACATTTCATTTTCAATGACATTTCGTTTACTGCGAAACTTCACAGGCAAGCTAATGACAATTTTCACTTATTATAACAATAGTTGAACGAAATTTCGAGAGAAAATTCGCAGTTACGAACTTTTGCTAAAACTTTGCTGTTTTTTGTCAAACTTTCACCAAATTTCGGTTGTAAAACTTATTACTAGTACTGTACAAGAAGGAAATTATGTGCAGAAATGTTAAAATCAAAGTCAGATTAAAGTCTCTAAAATATTCATCTTCGCCGAGTTTTTCTATTTTTACATAAGTGATTATAAATAAGCAGTAAACTTGCTTATTTATCATGATTAAATCAGGCAATTCTGTTGTGTTACTAATCGTGCCAAATACAATTTGGTAAACAAGATGCCATCTGTGTGACTTACTGTATTTTGGGAAACAAAAGAAAATGACCTAAATAATTGTACATGTACTTTGCAAAACCAGTTATACACAGTGTTGAGTAAAAATGTGTTCCACACGTTTAGTTAAAAATAACAATTCAATTTCAGATGCAAAAATCATTTACTTGCCGGGCTGATGGCTGTTGATTTATTATATATGTGAATGTATAAATTAAACTATACACTTTGTGTTTTGACTGCTGTGTTTGTGTTCGTCAATAGTATTTAGAACAAAACTTGTTTCACTGAACTCTTAATCTTTCTTCAAAACCATTAGCTTTGCATGTGTAATCTTGATTTGTTACTGTTTTATATGCAACGTTTTGAAGGTAGAATGTTTAGTTTATACATGCATCGTTGAACTTACACACAAAGGTGTAAAGTTCGTTTGTGAAAATTCCGCTTCAGTGATTAGAACCAAATTATAATATGAAGTTGTTCGGTTCAAGTTGTTGTTGGAGCTAGGAGACTCAAGCTACTATGGAGACAACTGACATTTGTAACAGAAAACGCATGGATATTAGGCCAGCTGATCAGGCCTGAACGGAAAGCTACAAAATGAGGTTGGAATGCACCAGCCACGCTGTTTACTTCTGATAACAAAGTTCATACGTAATGCAAAGTTAGTGGGCACATTTCAAATGGATGTGACTGAAATCCGAGCTAGTACTACAGCTGTATGTGCAAGGCCATTAGTATTAAATGTTTTTAAGTCAATTTCTAGTTTAGTCGGTTTTTAGCGAACAGGGACATTATGTGTAAGGTTTTCAACAGACAAACATGCTGTTTAAATAAAGCTGTGATGGAATGTTTGTGCACCGAGCAAAATATAAGTAATATAATACAAATTCATGGTTATTTTAAACTGATGTTACATGTATGCTCTCTTGCTCAGGTATAGTACAGAGTTGTCAGACAAATGTCTTAACTGTCAGAGCAAAAGGAAAACTTCGGCAAGAGAAACAAATAGGAAACAGTAGCGAAAACTTTCTCCTTGCAGACATTTGCACATAAATATTATTTCAACTCTGCAGTTTAGCCGATCAAGTTATTTTGGGAGATAGCAATTTCACTGTTGGGAGCATAAGTTTCTGATTGTGCAAATAAAACACGTTGGCTAGCTTTTTTATCGTCCGAAGACCTACAGCTTATAAACTATAATCAAAGGACCCTATGGGTCAACTCATGAATGTAATATGTTGGTCCTTGTAAATGTAAATAGCTCACGCCAAATAAAAATATATTGTTCTGGTTGCCCGATTGACCCAAGATGTATCAAAATAATGCCACAAAGTTTAATAAACAGAATGGTCAATTTTGATTCTAGAGGGACTCTGCTACAAGGACTTACAATACACTTCCCGGACCATCAATAGACAACATTTTAGCTACAATTTATAGCGGTCCACACCTGGCATCTGCATGTCGATTTCAGATTTGGAAGAGACACAGTGGCACCACTTGTTTTGATGTAAAATTATGTTTGCGGGAAGTTGTTGGCTATTGCGTTTGTACGTTTCTCAGTTTTTTGACTCTACATGTAAAATAAGTTTCAAACGAGTTTTGTTTGTTAGGTTTGTTTTGTTTGTAATGTTTATAAACATTACCACAAGTCAAAAACGTACTTCCGTTGCCTTTGGCCGTGTTGAACATAATTCATGTTTTTGCAAGCAAACAATGGAAAATCACGAACCTAGCAAATAAGGACTAGCTGGAATGTATACGATATGATTCCCATTCAAATTATTGACCAGCTTTGTAGTTATACCCGGACACCTTCTTCACAAGCGAATTCATTTATAATAAGTTTTGTCATGCTGTTTGTTTTGGACATGCTGTTTGTGTGAGACAGGTATTTGCCAAGATATTAAGCACAACAAGTAACAACTCCAAAATATGTATTGTTGTAGAGAAAATGCAAATTACAAACTAATACGAAGTTCAGATTATCTTAGATAGTTGCAGACTGTCCTTACGTGGTAAAATTGTGGAATTATTACAAGATGTTCGCACCAATCTGAATTCTCATGTTGTCACTACGACGTGAAAACCCACTTCTGCCATCGTATTAAACTTGTAGTGAAGGCAAACACACTGGTAGAACAACTGCCTGTAAAATACATGGTGACAGGCCGCTTTCAAATTCCTCTACGCTAAGCTCAAGCGAACTCAAAGGCTAACTGATCTTGTTGCCTGTTGTGCATGCGTAATGAGTTAGCTAGTTCCTAGTCCATTTTCAAAAGTTTACACATGATGGAGTGAAATCTCCCCCCACCACCTACTCACTATAACTCGTTCATTGCGCTTCGCGCATTCACGAGTTAAAAATATACTTAACTACATGTACAATATAGCTACAACCCTGGACAAAAGGACTTGGAACAGCTTCATTGTATATGCTTGTTCGTATAAAAAGACATATATTTTACTCTATTTCATTTAACAACGTTGGTAACCTGTGACAATTTTGGCCAAGACTATGGTCAACTGTTATTAATTTATATATTCCATGTATGCTGAATACAATGGAAACAACTGTTTTGCCACAAGAACAACTGTGACATCACCATGACATCAGCATTGTTGTAAACCGTTAAAAAGTATAGACTTTGTATGTGGTAAACCATTTTCGTTTCAACAAAAATGGTTTAAATAAGGCATTTTCAAGCAGTTTAAAAATTCGCACAACTACAAGTAATAGTAGCTCACTGCAGTTATTAAAAAAAATTGCGTTTAAATCGTCGAAAAACAATCCCGCTATTGTGTAAAAAATACGATATTTTGGGCTTATGATGTCATAGTGATGTCACTGTTTCATAAGATTACAAAAAGATGATATCAAAGCCTGCACATTACTAATATCAGCTAAGTGTCTAAACAACTTTAGGACAGCACTAAAACTTCGAACTTTGTAACATGAAAATGCCGACTTGGACGGACGCCTTCGTCGTAAGTGAATTCATACAACTTCTGTCATGCTGTCTGTTTTGTGCCGAGCGTGTCAGGCAGGTATTTGCCAGGATGTTTGGCACAACAAGTAACAACTCTAAAATATGTATTATCTCAAAGAAAAAAATGCAAGTTACAAACTAGTACGAAGTTCAGATTATCTTTGATAGTTGTAGACTGTCCTTACATGATAAAATTGTGGAATTGCTTGTTGAGGAAAACAAAGCCCTTTGCAAATGAAGGTTTAACAAATCCACCCTAACAATGCACCAGAAGATGATTTGTGTCTGTCTACTGTCAACACTGAATGGGGGGAGGGGGGAGAGAACATCAAACATTGTCATGCAGGCCTCCAGTCCAACAATTTTGTCCAGGATTGTAGCTAAAAACTGACATTATCTGAACATAGCACGCATAATTAACTTGAGATGTAGTATTGGGCTATCAAGTTGTTGACAATGCAAACATCTGCTTATTCAGCTTGGTCAGTAGCAAAATGGCCTATTGCCAGTATTGGAAATCTTTGGCGGCGTAGTCACATTTGGAGTTGTTGTTTTTCTGGGACTTTAGTGATACATTTCATGTGGTCAGATTTGCCCAAGTTGAAATGCTTAATTTCGGGTCCAAACTTTAGGAGTTTGTCAGGACAGATTCAGGTTGACTACAAAACGATCTGATCTGAGAAAAAAACACAAGGAAATGTAACAAGTTCGAATATAATTTTCAAGTTCTTGCAAAATAATTAATAAATTTCATCAGCAACTAGATCATTCGATGTACAATGTTAGTTTCTTTTTATTACCGGTATTACTACGTACTATTAACTACAATACATGAATACTGTGTTGGTAGTATTTCTAATATTTATTTACAATTAATTTCATACTAGCTAAAAGTTAGTATGAAATGTCAGGTCTAATTACCTTGAAGAGCCATCCCTCAGGTGGAGGATATTTCTGTAAACAAAATAGTACAATCAAATCACACAGATGGAGACAAAAGATACTGTACACTAATACATGTAAAATACTTCACATGTATGAAAATTTGCGACACAGATAAATGCACCTTTTGTAATGAAGAGGAAAGCTGAACATCTTCTGACTTCCTGTAAATGTGACCCTGAGTCCACGCGAAAAGGTGTATTAATTAAAGCACAAAAGGCAGTTTGCCATCTTTTCTTAAAAGACGGGTATAATTCTGTCTTTTCACTGTCTTTCACCTGTGTTTTCTCCGCCTTTTACATGTCTTTTTCCCGCCTTTCTTTTGTGGTCGTCAAAAGAAAGGAACCCTTCTTTCATAACAATTGCTTTCTGTCCTTTGAAAATCAAGGTTTCGTCTTTCCCATCTTTCTCCTTTAGGTTTTGTGTCTTTTAAAAACAAAGGATCCGTCTTTCACAAACAAAGATCCCATCTTTCGTAGAAGCCCAGAACAAACCAATTTATTAAACACAAAAGATATTCTTTCTTGTTTTGATTTCTTCATAGATAAAATCTGATATGAAATGTAAAACTTGGAATTGATCACTGGCAACTAACGTGACATTCTTCATCCGGCAGATCAGAATACGCTAGTCAGTGTCAACAAGTCTACAACGACGAAAAACAAGGATTTTTAAATATCAGTGTTTCGATTTCCAAAATATTTTCAAACAGAACGATAAATAACAATGGTAAAGTAGATTTCCTTGCAAACATTATTTTGCCAAAGCGACAGAAATTCTGAAGGATCGATTGCAAACTTTGTTGTGCTTCCATTTCCAGCCAAACATGTTATTATTAATATGCGCCAATGGAGTATTTTATCGAAGGTATCAATATTAGTACTTTCAAAGTGATCAAAAATAAAATACCAAACTTCACTTCGTATCGCTCACATTTCCAAAGTGTAAACGTGCTATGTATATAGAAACTTTGTTATCAAAGGTTATCCTAAGTTGAAAGCAGCTGTAAAGTTTGAAACTCGTTTATACTGTAACATAAAATTGTAGACTGATTAGCTTTGTCGCAATTTTGATACATCTTGATGGAAATGTACATGGCGAAGAATATTCTGGAAGACAAACTGCAAGAACGGGCACTGTGTTCTAAAATTTATGACTCGAAAATATAAAAATATAAACTGATGAACATAATTTAGTGAAGGATCTCGTTCTCTGTAAACTTTGTGAATGAACGATAAAACTAACTTGATTGATGAAACATGCAGATACTGATTTCTATTCCTTTTCCATGACTAACGTGACAAACACAATGATCTGCCATTTGTTGTTGACCTTTCACGGCCTCTCAGTTTATAATTACTACAGATTGGCAAACACGTTGACCACAGATAAACCAAAAGGTTACAATTTGTTTTATCAACTGAAAATCATATGCTTCAGTCATCGGATCCGCGATAGAACGAAACTTTTTCTTCTGGACTGTAATTCACCCGAAAGCCATTCATAAGAATTGATTACTAGATGTTTAGAATGCATAGATGTCTGTATATTCTTTTCTGTATTAACTTCAAACCACACTGAATGTTGGTATATGTCTTGTGTAAATTATATATATCGCGATCGGCACGGCACTCGTTTGTAACATACGTGAAGGCAAAATGCTCATAATTATACTAACCACACTGTTTTTAAATCTTTCTGATTTTTAATTATACCATGCTTTCCCTCCTGTTTTCTATACTGTATGTTACCCTGTACTCCAAGAAAAATGCTTTATATACTATTGTTTTGTCCTGTTCTTATCAAACAGAACTCGCATTAATTTTTTTTATCATCTTTTCGTCACACTATTATGCTTATTACACTTTAAAATCTGGATTTCTAACTTCCATATATGGCAATGATGGTATCATCAACCAAACCAATCTTTTCTCTGTCCTGCTAAAATATTTTCATGAAATTATAAGCCTCAGACATAAGTACTATTAAATGCATAGCACCTGATCTGATTTTCCTAATCAACTAGCTTTTTCTTTTATTTCAGTGTCTCGTTAGACATTGTCTTCAATTTCACTTGTATTATCGTGCCAACGTCAAAATTGTAAATCCAAACTTGTTCGCACCTACAATCGCCTTTCAACAACTCTTTGTGAACGTACAAAACACATACTCTTCAAACTAGACAAGCAACTAAATTATAATGCCACATAATCTGGTCATTTCTTTTACTCATTTGGTGGCTCCTAAAGAGACCATTTGATTGGGTCAACAGTCATCAGAACGAATCTAAACTTACCAAGATAAATTATAAAACCCCCACCTAACTATTGGCAACATTTATTGCAATGAGAACTAAAATCAAAAACGGCAAAACTCAGACCATTATGATGGCTTATAGGCAACAGCGCAGTTCGGTCAGTGATCTCATTAAAGAATGACTTGGTGAGTAAACACTTGTAGTTTGGTGAAATGAACTTATGGCAGAAAGGTAAAAAAAATCATTGAATTTCGAATGCAGTGCAGACTACCAGTTATTTTCTAGTCAAATCCATATGGAAAACCGAAATTATTATAAAGTTTGAGTTTATACCCTAGCTATATGTAAAATAACTCTAGTTCACTACTGTCTAAATGTTTAGGAACAAATTTATTACCTTTAATTATTGGTGTATCGATTTAATATTTGTTCCATTAAAACATTAAGTGTATGTTGAAGTGCAGCCATGCGAGTGCTCTTCTGTGCGGTTGCTTTTACCGTTGCTGTTCGTTTTACTTGTAGCTCACGGCTCAGTCACTAACTGGTATTTGATATGATTCTTCCCCCAAATTTTCCGGTTGTCCTGAACGATGTTTATTCAAAGAAAAAATAAACAATTAACTATGCAAAATCATCAAACTTAAGAATATACAAGACCAAATTGCAAAAAAATCGTCATTGTTTAGAAAAATCAATTTTATTCTATGTCATTTCATTATCTTTCAAATTTCGAAGATTCCAAATTAATATCTGTTTTTAGTTTTGAGATAAAATAAATGACAGATCCTGTCAAGCGGTAGTAAGTATTGGAAATGACATCATAGGCCTTCAGTTTGTTGTCACAACACCACGAGATCAAGGTCTTGGAAATATAGATATACTGTAGGATGAGAATCTCTTTCAGTATCACTCAGAATTGTGTGACATGTGGAGAGCGTTGTTGTGATTCAGATTGTATTGGAATCTTTAATTATTATAAGTAGTTTTATTTCTCAGTTTCGTATGGATCCTCATCTATGCCATGCTATGCCAATGTCGAAAGCTGCTTGAAAAACTGGGCAAGAAGAAATTGTATCTGACACTTAAAGATCATGTTGTGATTAAACACAGCCGTGACCAAAAGAATCAAAGAAAGAGAACACTGAAGTCGGTACCAGCTTGAAATTGTCACAAATGAACTCGAACACAGAACAATTAATCCAGGACATATATTACAAAGCAATGTTGCAACGTCAACTTGAGGAGAACAACTGAGCTTACCAGTTCTAACCCAATGGATAACCTAAAATTTAGATTGTATGGTTTGGTGGTAATTAGAACTTTAAGAGAACTTTAGATTTCAACCGGTTATTTTGTTTCAGACATCTTTGGCTCATCCTCTCCCACTTCCCTGTCCTCTTGCAGATTTCTGTTTAAAAACATTTTAGCTGACCCATGTCCATCCACCACACAATTTGTTGAAGAAAAACCTGTTGCAGCCTACAAAGGGTTTACGAATGCTCTCAATGTGCAGTCTTCCCTTTTTTTTTCCCTCTTTTTGTGCACTTTAAAAGACTTTATGGCTGAGTAATTAATGAAGGGAAAAAGTACAACATTTGAACAATCAACAACAGTTTAACATCGGGTTGTCGGACAGTTCTTCACAGGAGAATATAGACCAATGCCCTGTGCAGCATCTAGGTGGAGTCGTACGAGTGGACAGAATGTTGTATGTGTGAACGAAAAGAAGAGTACAGACGATGGAAGAAAAGACAACTTGAAAAGAGAACAAACAGGCAAAAATTGGAATTCTACATGTATGCAGTGACAGCCGTTCCTTTTGTCTAAACATGCCAGAAACCATAAAGCATCGAATCTGGTCCTGTCCAAAACTCAGCCCGTGTGCGATGCCCTTACAACTTGGATCAGAATACAAACAAGAATTGAAATACAACTTTCTCCATATACAGTTTTATTTGGATACAAAGAAACCACATATAATAATGATGCAATCAACTTTATTATTATAGTTTCAAAATTATTTATTTATAAATGTAAAATCGAGGGCCATCTCACAGTTTTCGAGAGCCTACAGAGCTATTTAAGATATATGTGCAATATCGAAAAATTAGTAACAAGCAAACAAAACAAACACCTTTTACTGCGAAGTGGAGAAACTTAAGTAATTAGATAGCACTCAAAACGAATGTAACTGTAAAACTAATGTAAGAAATTGATGTAAGAAATTGAAATATAACAAATAAACATATTATTTACAGCAAAAAAGGGATAATATCCACTGAAGTACATGTAATACTAGTTAGTGCTGTTATGGAAGTTCTAAGCAACTGACATCACGCACAGTGCAAGAAGTTTATTTATATTTTTATTTTGGCTTGCTGCCAAGTCACAACATTTTTTGACTCCAGCTAGAAACTTAGTAAATTAGTATCAAAGATTAATTAATCGTTTTGTTTTAATATGCGATGGCCAGAAAAGGTTTTGATCAAGTTTTCCGAGCCAAAGTCAAACTATTGTGTGTATTTTAGCTCTGAAGAGAGGTTATAGTTTGTGTTTACTGTATGCAGTTGTGCATGATACGTAGTTTCTTAAAACCAACATTAGTTCTCTGCAACCCACGTGCACCAATATCTCTAAAAACAAATCTTGTCAAAATGCAAAGAGAAAAGAACAACACTAAAAACGTTTGAGTGGCATTTTAATACCATGCATGAGCTGTAAATAATTAACAGATATGATTTTCGAGAGATGTCGCTAACAAAAATAATGTTGGTTTTACAAGAAAATGTTTGGTTTCTAATTCAAAATACTTAAACGATAAGTTCCAGTGTTTCGGTTCTCTTGTGTCAGAATACTAAGTTCTTATGCTAAAAAATAAATAAGCAAGCGAAAAGTGAACAGAAGGAAGCTAACATCTTAGTAATGATTTCCGAAAGTGTTATAATGGTGTACTTTCACTTGAGGGCTTGCTGAGAGTTTGGTTAGAATTCGCGCGATAGAATATGTTAGGGTGCACTCAAGCAGAACAACACATGCTGTGGTGCTGTGAGAGAGATGTTCACTCCACAGAAGTTTAGTGACAACTGAAAGTGTCATTGGCCTGGCCACGGCCCTTTTATGTCAGAACTTCTTGTTTAACTTGAAAGCTAACCCAAAACCAAAAATGAAACATAAAACACCAAATTTGGTAAAATGGCCAACATGCATGCAGAAATAGGTACATAAACTACAAAATTCTTGCTATGAAAACGAAGCATAATAGTTTTGAATTTGGCTTTGAAAACATGTTTCTGAACCAACCAAACAGTTTGCTGACTATCGAATATATAAAATAATAAGAAGATGCTTTGGTATAAATTTTAAAATTAAATTTGCAGCTTGGGAGAAAAAGATGTTGCGACTTGGAAGCGAGCCAAAAGCATAACAGCAATACCCTTTGTTCAAAACAGTAAATATAAACGTCGCTTTGAAAAAAGCAATTTGATTTTATAAGCTTTGACAATGCAAGAATGCAAGGTTTAAAAACTATCAGGATTCAGTAAACTCAAACGTCGGTCTTTTGTTGCGAATTCATGTCATTCATATAGCCTGGAAGGGAACCTGTTGCTAATGCAGAAACTGCGAGAACTATTCCAATGCGATAATTTGATCCCTTGATAATCAGTGCCTGTTTCTAGACTTCTTGCATCACTGCATCATGCGAATTACTTCTTCAATAGCGGCATCAATTAGTATTACTTACCTCACTAGATCTTCTTCCTTTCTGTTTCATATTCAAATCATCTTCTTCTTTCCCTTTGTGAGTGTTCTTTGCAAGGTTCTGTCGGTGCCTATGACTCCACCTGAACGCTTTACTGTGCAGTGGTGTACTCTCTCGGAAAAACTCTTATGTTATCTGTTGCTCAACTGTTATTGGTTGTTCAAAATAATATTGTTCTTTTGTCTGTTTCATTGATCAGAATAACAACAGCTTTTCTTTGCATCCACCAATTACCTTTTATCATTTGCTGGACTGTTATTGGTTATTCAAAATGCTATTGTTCCTTAATTTGTTTCACTGGTCAGAATAAAAATAGCCTTCATACTTTCCACCAGTCACATCTTGCTATTTCTGCATTACTTTTAAATTTCGTTTTGGGGGCTGAACAATAAAATCCAAATAGTGAATAGTGATGTAAAATCTACATTTACTAACCTTTCAGAAAGTGTATACTTTATTGTAGATTGCGTGAATATTTCACAAGTTACCCTCAGTCAACCTCGTTCCCAAAGGCCATCCGCGCGCCAAAGCCCCCGACAAATGACCCTGGTACAGGCTGGATTTGTGTGACGTCAAAGTGTGCAAGAA
>JANVCK010062893.1:0-12420 GCA_026546655.1 Epizoanthus illoricatus | reverse complement strand
CTTTGTTCGTTGTTTTAGCCACCCAGAAAACCAGTGGTACGTGGTCACGCAAAGGGCTTGGGGTGAAAATAAGCAAAGTAACCAAATGTTCCTGCTCGTCTTTATACCGCGACTATATATGTCTATATATATATCTATATATGTCTTCAATCTGGCTTTTCCTCCAAATCGGCTGCAAGCTGCAACAATAAAATTTCGATTGTTGAAACACTCAATCATATCCCAGAAAGCTAAAGGTAGATTTTGTCAGATGATTTTGCACAGGTACCTTAGGCAAATAGATTCCGCGCTTAGAAGTCTAGTTTTGGCCCCAGTGTTCCTTAATAATTAATACTTCCACTTAATAGCGATTATCCACTTCTATATTCTCCTTATGGTATCAATACAAACTCTAAGTAGACGTGTTATGAGAGTAAAGGCATGGATAACTTAAGCGTTACTATAAATGGGCAAACATTGACCTTGTGTGATTTTCTTTTTTCTGTCAACTTGTATAGCGACTCCACGAACTTCTCCAAACATATCCGACAAGTGTTCATAATCATTTCCCCTAAAAATGTCTTTGAGATAATTCCATATTAAACCTGATTTCTCCATACTATTACTAGTCTCCATACATTGCTGATAAAACTGGTTGAGAGAAGTTTGTGATCCATCAAAAAATATGCTGTAGATAATCTCGCAACATACAAGTTTAATTGTAAGGAAAGGTTACACTGGTGTATTACACTCAAATGTTTCAAACCTCTCATCTTTCACGCTAAGGAACATATGAAGAAAACTTAATTCAAAGCCAAATGTTCGTGATTGTGGCTGTTTTAAATATAGCACTGTTAGTGTTACTTGTCTACCAGCAGGGTTATCATTGATAGCAGTATTTTCACAGATGCCATCAGTCTGCATAACAGAAATCACGAAATATAACAGATACAGATGCTTTTTGTTTGCGTTTCATCCCCCTCCCCTCCCTCTTTGCTTCCTATTACCGGCAAACTGTTGTTTCATTCGCCATTATGCAATTTATAGAAGTTAGAACTATTTTCAGATTTGACTTATCAGCAGATTTTCAAAATTTACAGCCAATGTTCATTCCCAAGTGCAGTAACATGTGTGTTTACTTTTGTGCTTAGGTTGATAGTTTAAACCATTCAGTTCCAGGCATTTCAGGTATTTAGTTCGGTGATCCGAGCCGATGATAGGTGGAGCAATCGTGAGCTGTTTTGCTTCGCCGTTTATTCAGTTCTTTAGAGACCTTGGGATATTATATACAGATTTAGTTGCAACTGAAAATGAAACATATACACTACCAGAGACACACTGGCTTTTAGCAACGCCACAGTGAAAGACAGTGCAAGCTAAAGGGACGTGCATGCGGTGATACGGGGGCGAACTGATCTTACTATGTCTATGACCTTTGCAACATGAATCGTAAATCACAAATAAATTATTTTTAACTTTATCAACGAATTTTCGAAACATTTAACCGCATGATATCGAAATATTTCCGCAACTATATATAGCAAACTGCAAAGCCTTTTTAAAACCTCCTCCAAGCTCCCGAGAATAATTTAGAGTTCCTAAACTGCACATTTGAATAAATTCTGGCAAGCATTCAGTATCAGCCAAGTCACCCTGCCATAAAGATGTTATATTTTCAAAATAACTCTTAATTATCGTTGGCTCTGGCGAATTACCTTTATATTGCCAATCAACTGTCTGAATAGATATGTCAGTCCATAATATATGCCGTGACAACAGAACGTGGCAGACATCAAAATCTGCAGTAGCAATCCAGCACAATTTTTAATGGTTTTAAAATCTGTCTTCACAAAACTGCCGAAACTCGATGAGAAAAACACTACCGGCAAATAGGAACGTAATGCTGTTTTTTATAGAAGTGAAATCAATACCATTCTTTCTGCTGTCTCAACATTAACATTAACAGTACTAAACTTAGCACTTCGGCCTTTTAATATTTTAAAAAATAACCTCTTTGTTAAATAATATTTACATAACAGAAATCTCTCAATGCTTCATGCTTTGGCCAAGACTGCGTAAACAAAAACTAATTTAAAGTCTTAAGTAGCTGCGCAACTGATATGGAGTGATTCTTCATGAAAAAAGTAACCTCAACTGGTTTATATCAAATCCGATCCAAAAGACAACACTAGAACATGAACACTGCAAAGTTGTCGTATAAAGGAGTGTAACACGACGTTCAGTGCTTGCTCAAAATGCTATGCACAATCAAAATTTAGCTAAATCTTGAAAATACATTGTCTACTGGCTGAAAGCATGCCAACGTTTTAATAGCGTGTTCGAGATCTTGATTCTGGTAACGTCAATTAGTGCCGAAAAAAGTCCGTTATTTTATAGTTTCTGAAAAACTCCAAGAGAAATAACTAGGCCTACACCTGCTAAAATCGCACCTGTCTCCCATCGCCTGGATCATTCGACTTAACTGCTCCTCGTGCAGTTTTCCTGCCCCTTCTTTATCAAAGGAAGCGAAAGCGTTCCGGATAACATCCTCCGGGTCAGTGCCGTTCATCTTATCAGCAAACAGGGTCATGAACATGGTGAAATTAATCGGTCCGGTTGCTTCATCGACCATTTCCTTGTAATATGCTTCGCCCTTATCTTGACCAAGGTAATCAAACATATTTTTTAAGTCCACAACGTCAATAAATCCGTCTCTATTCTGATCTATAATATTGAATGCTTCTTTAAATTCCTGAATCTGACTTTGATCAAACATGGCGAATACATTGGATGGTACACGGACAGCCCTTTTCTTCGCACCTTTAGTCTTCCGTTTTGTAGAAGCAGACATTGTTGAACAATTAAAGCACTGTAAACACTCCAGCAAAACTGCAGTTTTGACACGACTCCAAATTCTCCGTTTAAACTATAAATAAAAGAAGAGATATGTACCGTCTTATACTCCGTGTCAGCGACTTCATTAAACCGAGCCACTGGAATTTGAATAAAACTGATTTTTGATGCGAGTCATTGCTTACCCAGCACAGTGCATATTTGAATAACCGAATTATCTGACTGTGTTACCTTTGTCTTGACAAATTCCTAATTGTTCTTGGAGATAAAGAGTGTCGTAAATGCTATTCGATCGATTATTTGTACAAGGAGAAGAAGTTATATGAATCTGACATCTAAACATTGTTCTTAAACTATCGAGTATAATCTCTCAAAACATTTCAGATCCCAAATTAAATTCCCGTCGATCAGTATATGAAATAAATGAAAATATCTTATAACGTTCTTTTTTATATCTTCCCTAATTTTTGTTTCAAGTTCTAAGATTTGATCTACAACAATGTTTCCCTGCAAACGATATATATAACATTTACATTGTTCATGACCCATCTGGATGATCAGTGTCGCATTGCATGTGCACAAAAGTTACGTTTCAGAAGTTACTTTAAATAATGCTATCAAAATAAAGGCCTTTGTATTATTACAAATAATACCATCAAAATAACTGAACAAATCGGTTTTGTCACGCAATCTAACCTGCATGCAACTTACGACCCAGACTACTTTTGATGGAGCTACACTCTAGAACCTTTTTTATAACAGCATTGAGCCATTTGAGGCTGAAAAGGACCAAAATTTAAGAACATGTTAAGGGTGAATATACCTCAAGAATGCTTAGTCACGGCTCATCCTCAGCTCAAAAATTTGACGTTCTTACGAAATGAAAAGAGTGTAGTGCCAAAAGTATCAATACATTTGCTGCATCTTGGCAAAATGTCTTTGCTATATTTACCGAACCAGGTCATGTGACCGTGAGGACAGAGAGCAGGAACCAGTCCCAGTCCAGAGAGGTCTACAACTCGGTCAAAGTTTACCGACATGTTTTTGCGTTTATCTTAAAACCGTTTCGAGCTATAATCGAAGCTGTAACCATCAAAACGATAAAGGGAAGTCGACTCGACGAGTACAATTATATACAGATCTGGGAAACGCGAAGGATGTGCTACTACGGCGCAATCAGTTGCGTTGGTCAAAAGTTGTTTTAGGCGGATAGCAATAATCCCAAATAAACTGATGAATATAATAACAGTGGTTGTACTGGATGTTTTGAAACACATTACAAGGCATTTAATTATCTTTTGCTTGGCAAATATGCTCTCAATGAGTAAACTGTTCTATCAACAGCATTTGCAGACCGTGCCCACGTACGATGCGATTCGCCACACTCAACACAGAATCTGAGACTGCCATACAATGATACAGTCAAGAGTTTCACAACAATCATGCAAATTTGCAGAGTTGCCCCAGGGCTACAAACCTGTGCAAATTGTGTTTGCTTGGAAGCTCTGAATAGAATCACCACAGAATATATCATTTGTGCGTGACCTGTAGAACATCACCTGTCATAACGTTTATGTGAATTGTGGGTGTCAAGGTTACAATCTCTGATACAAGGGATCTGAGGAGCGGCTGACAATCAAAATTCAAAGGGCGTAATACAAAAAGCGACTGTTTGCTGCTGTTTAGATCTTGCGACCGTAACAACTAAATATTACAGATGTTCTTCAGAAATTGTGCCAGACTAAACTCTAAATCGGGAATAAATTATTTTTTTAGTTCAGCACACTAGGAGGATATCGCAGAGAGACAGATATTTTCTACGTTATAATTATTGCGACTGCCTCGCCACAATGGCAGACGAAAAAGAAATAATCCTTTGGTCACTGCATTTACAACGTGTGACATACACAATAGAAACATAGTTCGCTCGTGCTTGCTGGTACCAGAACGTATTTTCAAATGTTAAATAAAATGGGAATTTTGTAGCTTTCAATCATCTCAACGTCCTCGACCCTGATGTAATTATATTATATTTTATTTTGTGACTTTTGAACTAAGCAAGGTAACACATGCACTTTGACCTCCATAATGTTCATGGCAGTTTTTACACTGTCAAAAATTCACAACCAAAAAGTCTGTGGCCTATTCTGGAATTATCAGGCTGTTTAGTGTTTGAACGCTGTACCGTTTAATGTTCGCACGGACTTTTCATAGTTCCCTCAGCTGGCACAATGCAGACTTTAAAAAAAAATTAACAAACTATTATTCACATGAAGGACTTTCTGGTTTGAAAGTTATAAATCCTATTGTTTACTGCTTATTTTACTCACTGAGTTACTCAAAGTTAATCCAGTCCAAACTTTACTGAACAACTGGAAAGCTCTTCAACCCCGCGAGTCAAGAAAGCTTTAACATTATTGCTGTTATCATAAGCCGAAACAGAAAGCATTTGTACGAACAGCTTGATGAAACACACAAGGCCAATAAACACTGATCAGACAGACCTGTCTTTTGCGGTCACAAAATGTGTCATTAACTCATAATAAAACTACCAAGGACCAAGTACTCGCACATTTTGGCCATAAATCTGATCGCTGAAGGTAACTATTAAAGTCATTAGTTCTATGAAACTACGTTATGTTTGACTGACTGATGAGCTGTGAGTGAACGAGGACGTACTCAAAGTGTTCTTTCTCACAGAACCATTACTGACAGGCAGACTTGAATAGATGCAACAACTGGGTCTGCTCTCTCGAAAATCAAAACCACCGAACCGACAACCATGTAATAATGTATCTCTAAACAAACAAAAATTGAAAACCTTTTCTGCTTCCTTGAATCTCAATAAAACTCCATCACCTCCGACATTTCTTACTCACTAGAAACTAGTACCTTGCAATAGCAGCGAGGGTGTTGGCTAAAGTTCTGGGCAAACAGACACGGAACGAAGTGCAATAAACGTTTCGCGTGCCCCAGGGTCCTGTCACGCACTCGCGTGTGCACTGCTGTGTCATCTGTAACTCATAAACATAATCTAAATGTGCGAATCGCTCCAAATCTAACACTTGAAAGGACAAGTTATAATGGCTAATTTGCAGCACCAAAATGCAAGTATCGAGTTGTAAAGTACAACATGTGATAACTCTTGGTGGATTTTGTAGTCCACACCCACACTCTAGTTCCGAGAGACCATGGAAACAGACAAGTCGGTTTGTTGCTCAAGTCACACATTCGACATATTCTTCAGCGCACATGCTAACGTCTGCGGCCAAAAATTTCAACAACTCAAGTACTTCTAGACCCTAGATGCTGTGAGGTTTTCTACTTGATGTAACATATGATTTTAGGATCTGATATAAAAATAAAGTACAGCAGAAACATACAAATGAGGATGTCTAACAAACATATACCGTACAGTACATTAATTACAGACATTTTATAAACACTATTTCTACATAATTTCTGGCGAATGCATAGCGAAAATTACATATTGTCACATAAAAGTAAGTTTCAAAAGTCCCACCTTTCGCAGAGACCCATTAGCATGCGTTTTAAGTTATCTTCAGGGATTTTTCCCGAACCCTCAGGATCGAATGTGGCAAAGGCGTTCTTGATAACATCCTCAGGATCCGTGCCGTTCAGCTTGTCGGCGAACAGGGTCATAAACATGGTAAAATTTAGCGGACCTGTTGCTTCGCTCATCATCTCGTCGTAGAATTTGTCGCCTTTATCCTGTCCAAGTGAGTCGAACATGTTCTTCAGATCCTCCTTGTCAATAAAACCATCCCTATTTTGGTCGATAATATTGAAGGCCTCTTTAAACTCTTGGATCTGGCTCTGTTCGAACATAGCGAAGACGTTCGAGGTGGCTCGCGCGGCCCTCTTTTTCGCTCCCTTTTGCTTCTTTTTCGCGGCAGACATATTGAATATTATCACAGTAAGCTTGCAGAGGGTGAAATGCAATTCTTAGCTGTGTGCACCTCGCAGGATGGGTTCGCTTGGAGTGAGACTTTATCTACCAGTCTAACTGTTCTATATTGACCTACTTATGTCCATATATGGGCTATGACTACGGGCGCTTTGTTTTGATTGATAAAAAAATGTGTCTAATGATATTACTGGGCTGATTTTGCGCGTTTCAAAATAAAGAAAATCTGCCGCGAAACAGGTCTGTTATCCGTAATTCGCAGTATTATCAATATATGACAACTCTGTACTCGGCAAATGCTATTTATTCATGACACTGGAGTTTACGGGTACCAAAAGGGTCGAGGAGATCACCGCAAGACTATAATTTTACACACAGCAGCAAATTTTGGAACTGTGCGACACTTTCACACAGATATCCTTATTAATCCGCATTCACATATCACATCGCAAAGGCTCGTCCACGCAACATGCCAACAGTACAGACTGCTTCCTGGCTTGTTCTGGATTCGGGTGTTCAGCGTCTAGAGTAAGTACCTAAAGTGCAGAACTGAAGACAAAACGTACACATCGTGGCCTTTATGTTTTTGACAAGGACTCGAATGACAGACGTTTCACAAACATACATATGTAAACAGGGAACCTATCTGCCATAAGACGTCAATGTCATCATTGAGTGACCGAGATTTCGGAACACATGAGCATATTTCTTTTCAATCTTTTTAACACCAACCCAGAGCTCCGAGTGTTAGTTTTGATTTCGTTTGCGTGGTTAGAAGATAGAGCACAAGTATGCTGACGAAAACTACCACTACTGCTCCATTAGATTTAGGCACAGAAACGCTGTTTCCTACTATTCGATAGGCGACGAGACGGAACAAATTTAGATTAAACGTGGCGAATCTCAAACTAGAACTCTGAAAGTGAAACTGTAAAGACTTTAGCAGAAAAGCGGTTACAGCGGACTGGCAGGAACAGCGTTCCGAGACATGGAACACAAAGGTGAATGATTTTTCATACACTAGTAGTACACTGATAGTAATATTTGTTATGCATTCTCTGTAATAGTGTTGTATTTTGTTTCTTAAAATTCAAAGCATGATCAAAATTTCAAGTTAAGTTTCGTAGTTCTAAATTGCTGTACTGTACAAGTTGGTAGCCATGCAAACTTATCAACTTGAGTACAATTCTTACTTAAAGTTACAAACCGTTTACCTTAATAGGGACTTAATAGTTAACTTTCTTTTTACTCTCAATCTATACAAAGTCAAGACTTAACTTCTCCTCGCCCTATCATTACAAACACTAATTAGGAATTAATCACCTAAATTGAACTTGTTGTGGCAGATCTGGTTTCCCTGTTTTATACGCTGTGTGAAAAGTAGTATTAAAGATTTAAACAGTTCACTTAGAACGCATTTCAGTAGTGGAGTCAAAAGGGCTCGTTTCCGGCTAGCACTGGCATAGCAGACAGGTCCACGGAGCCTACAATTACAATATCAAAACTGTGGCCTCGTTTTAGTGTATGACCGCAAAGAATCATGGTTGATTGGGAATGCTTGTTTTTTAAAAAAGATTTGCCGTATTTCTGTTTCTATAGCAACACTGCGATAACTTCCGTTTCATCTTCGGCGACTGATTACTGATAAAAAAAATATTGGAGAAGTTACATACGTAAGGGTGCCAAGAAATTAGTGGAAACATAGCTGTAATGCACGGGTCTGACGATAAACATTAAACAGTAAAGTATTCTTGCTTTTCCATTAGTAACGAGAACATCAAAACAGATGACTGGAGAGGGGAGGGGCTATTAAAACAGACTGATCCGCCTCTCCCCTACTTCAGCTCTGCGGCGCTTGTTTGATCGGTATCCCACAGAGAAACGCAGTTCTTTATCAAGAGTGAAGCAAAATTGATCTCATTACACGGTATATTATCAAATCCGCTTTCACCATTCATCCAGACTTTACCCCAATTTCACTGACCACAGGATTAGGCTCTTGCCGTCTACGCATCGTGGAGATTTCGTAAGAAAAACAACAGTAGCTGATGGGGTTCAAGAAACAACTGCAGCCATTCGGAGTAAAGACTCTGGAAACCATTGTTTTTCTGCAAACTGTTAAGCGCTCTGCGTTAACTAAAGTAGTACAAGTCATGCAATATTCTTTACAGAAACAGGTTGTACGTAAGAAAAAGCGCTAAATGACCGATAGCATCATATAATTTATAGTAACAACAACGACAACAAAAACAACAACAACAACATTTAGAAGTACCTGTATTTTTTTAAAATACAAAGGGTATACACATTGCAGTCGAAAACTGATAAACTTGTGGTCCTCCATTTCAAAAGTTGTCAGTATATGCAGTATATATACTGCATGATTATGAGAAGTAAGCAACTGATCAACTCAATAGTAAATTTTAATTCATTAATTGTCTTGATACATTAGAGTCACCTTATTATCTCAAGTGTGGACACAAGCAAGAACATTAAAAAAAAGTGTTTGGGGCTGGTAGGTTAAAAACATAAGTGCTCAAATATACACGATTCGACAATGTCAAGTCAAAATACAAGAATTCGATTTTTTCGAAAATGTTTTAGAATATCTGATTCTGTTGTCTGTCTTTTCACACCACATTTTCACAACATGTAAAAGTACAGTATGCCTTGATCTGTTCGCTGTTGGACGACATACAGACTGCAACAGAATACCTTTCCTATGCCATTCGACTTCATTCAAGGAAAACTATTGTTTGCTAACACAGAATATCCCGCAGGTAAAGCAATTTACTGAAACCAAAACAGCGCATATTCTATTCTTGCACGTAAGCAGGATATGAACCATTGAAACCGCCGCAAAACAGCTGGCCGTTTTTCACTTATTGTTGGAAATTGCCCCATCTAGTAACGCAAACCATACTATTTCAGTAAAATATCTCGACTTGCAAGTAGTTATTTACAAAATATAGTCCCGGATCTAGCAGAGTCAGGTCAGTTAAATATTAAGTTAAAATAATTTGTATGATTTATAGTCGGAAGCCTTTTGTTACTATTTGAAAAGATATTTTAAATTAATTTAAAACCGTGTACTTTTTTTATTCGAATTTGGAAGTACGTCGAGCTGGCTTGTTAACAAACATTACTGACATTCGAGTTAAAAACCCTTCTACTTTACTCTTTGGGAACACAAGCGATCTGTGAGGGTCGTTAAAGTCAAGTATTATAGTTGTTAGACTTTCGCATTGTATGCTGTGCTAGGCGGTGAACTTGGTCTAATCATAGATTAGCTCATGAATACAAAGTTTCAATAACAAAGGATTACTAAGTGGCATTCAACCAACCAGAAAACGAGCATTGTGATTATGTGTGTTTGCATGTTTTGGGGTCGGCTCAGGGCTGGATACAGCGTTTTAAGTGTTGTTGAGTCTACACTCATGTTACGCTCTGAATTATTTCACTCCTTGACCAGCGTAAAAGTGAACAGTAAACGCGAAATGCAATAAGTACCCGCTCGCAATTATCACAAACAAGTACAGTAGTGTGTATTAATAAACTTTGACAAGTACTCACTATTCAAACAATCTCATCTTGAAAGATGTCTTACAGGTTACACAGTACATGGAGAGCATTTCCAAAATACAAATAACCAGTGGAAGCTGCGATTCTCCAGCTAGAATCATTGAATTGTTACTTTGCACTAACAGAATAACTACGGGAAAATAGAATGTAAAAAGTGGCTGGGCTGGGAAATGGCTGGGATAACCGTGTGACGTGACAGAGGAACAAACATAACACACTTATCTCAGATGCTAATTCCAGCTGGACAGTAAATTTATCACTTGTCGATAAAGGCGTTCACTTGGGTTGAAAGAATGAAAATTTGAAATATTGGACCTTCTTGCACGATTCGCTACCAGCGAAACTTTTCCTGGACACTCCAACTGACCTAGCTTAGTATCCATAGCTTAATTCCTTACCTGTCGCACCATTCCATTAACATTCTCCTCAAAGGCTCCTCGTGAATTTTGCCCGTAGCATCAGGATCGAATGGAGCGAATGCTCCCCGAATAACCTCTTCTGGATCTGTCCCATTCATCTTTTCGCCAAACAGGGTCATAAACATAGTAAAATTTATGGGTCCTGTGGCCTCGTTGAGCATCTGCTCGAGGTACTTGTCCGGTTTCTCCTGCCCCAGTGATGCAAACATGTCTTTTAGATCTTCCATGTCGATAAAACCGTCTCGATTCTGGTCAATGATATTGAAGGCTTCCTTAAACTCTTGGATTTGGCTCTGCTCAAACATGGCAAATACATTCGATGTTGCCCTCTGAACGCGCTTCTTGGCTCCCTTTGACTTCTTTTTTGTGGCGGACATTTTGGTATTATTGTGAGCAAAAACGTTGAGGATCTGGGTAACTGGGTTTCCAACTAGTTGGTAGCGCTTCAAGAGTTGAGCAAAGCACTCAGCCACCGAATCTGGCCGGGTGTCATTTATGTGTATTGTCGTTATTACCATATATGGCAGATGGTATTTGAACAATGAAGTGAAATCAATCGGACATTGTCCATCAAGTGACAGTGCATTTCAAATACGTCATCGATCCGTTAATGTTTGCTTCCTTAATTATGTTCGGATCAAGCGGAATCATATGCCCCGCGGCATTTCTGAAGTTGATGCCATTTTCGTCGAACTGGATATATGTGCAACGGAACCCAAGTAAGTTCTAGAAGCTCTCATGGCAACCAGTAAGAATGCTGGAATTCTGTTTATAGAACTTTTAATGACGAGCTATCTATTGCAAACAATTTTTAATCCCTGATCTGAAGCTCAATATTTCAAAATATCATTTTTTATTTTTATAAATGTTATAAATTCACAGAGTACGCAGGTTCCTAGACTACCAGTTTTTAGACCCAAGACGGAAGTTTGTTTTATATAGTGTTGTTGATAAACTTTATATATTTGGCTACACTTAACAGTAAATACTAAATAGTAACTCAATTAGTAGGTAGTGATAAAGCTGACCTCCTTGTTCGAACTCCTTTGGCTTTGCAAAACAATTCCTGGTACTTTAGTCTTTACAAAGAAAGCGAAGTGAAGTAAAATTCGAGAAACGAATCATAATGCTTCTTATTCTTTTAAAAAACGAATCATAAATGTTTTCAAGTTGGTGGATCTCCTTACGTGATCCCCGGTAACCCACACCCCACGGCCCCACGGGAATAATGTGACAGCATTTCCTTAGTTTTTATAGTTTCTCTGAGCCTGACTTGGCCCGAAATACTCCCGTTTGGTCCGGTTCTGGCGCTTGGACCATAAAAGGAAGGGAAAAACTCGGTCCATAACTTACCGTACAGATATCGTACTCGGCTAATATGAGGTATTTATTCTTATATACGGTCTGTTCCCGATGTATTCAATCGAACCAGGCCGGCAGATCTTGAAAATTCAGGAGGGAGGGAGGGGGAGGGGAAGGGCCTCAGAAAAATTGTAATATCCAGCTAAATGTTTTTTAATAACTGAATTACAGCTAAAGGCAAAGCCGCGAACTCCTGGGTCCCTCGGAATTTCAATCGAACTTAAAGGGGCAGTTTCATGGCTGTATTAATGAATTTCTGATTTCTGAAAATAAGATTTTACGTTCCATAACTAAAGA
>JANVCK010062782.1:0-12422 GCA_026546655.1 Epizoanthus illoricatus | reverse complement strand
TGTAGAGGCTGGCCATGTAGCGATAGCTATGAGCGACCTTGGTTGCGGTGGGGTCGGTGATATAGCCCGTGGGTTCGTTGGCCTCTTCCTTGCGTCCGTACCCAGCTGCCTTACAAGCTGCCACAACTCCGGGCAACGCTTCGGGGGTGATTACAACGGCTTGCTCCTTATCGCAGGTGAATTGAAGAACGCCCTGACTATACCCTGCATACCAGACGCCATCCGCAACCTTCAGGATGGTCTTCTGTTGAGTAGCGGTTTGTTGTTTGGTGGGAATTGTTGTTAGCATGGGTTGAAATTCCTTCACTAGGTTTTTGCTGAACCGCTTGACTCGTGGATTGCCAGTCTTAGGAGTCGGGCGGTTTTGGTTTGTCTCTATATTTCTATATTACCCGTAATATAATAGGATGTCAATTATTTCACGGGTTGAATAGGAAATAAGTGGCACATGGTTGTGTGTGCCAGAAAAACTGAAGTCCTCCGGTACTGAAACCAGAGGACTTCGAGATGGAAATCTTTTGTGGGATTATTCGGAAATCTTCAACTCACCACGTCCGAGTTTTTCGAGTAGTTCAGAGATGCCTGTGCAGCCCGTATCTTTGGCCAACTGTTTGACACCCTTCCATCCTGTATCTGTAACGCTGACCTCATGCCGCTTTTTCGGCTCGTCATAGGTAAGCGGCCTGCCTTCATGGTAGGTGAGGTTTTTAATTGACTCTGGATGGGTTCCAGGAGCGTATTTGCTCTTTTTCGGAGCCATTATTGTCGCTATTGCTGCACTCATGTATCCCTCCTACAATAGCTGACTTATCGGACCTATTTCTCCAGGATAGCTGCAAAGGACAGACTCATCACCTGCCCCTCGACTCAACAATCTACGAGTAGACTGCAGTCCAACGCCCGTCAACCAACCGAAAGGGCCGCCCATTGAGGTAGCGAGAAACATCGTCCCCACTCAGCTGTTTGGCTGCAATGTCGCATAGGACATCGGCAGCAGCCCTGCCCTTGGTCGGCTCCAAGTAGGACGCCTTGGTCGGAGCAACCCGCCCAGTTTTGACCCCAGACAGCAACCCATAGGCCGCATTGTAGAGGTGAGTCGGGTACTCACCCTCATAGAGTTGGTTTTCGATCGCCCAGATAACCCGATCGGCCATCTCGAACAATCCCAACCGACTTGGGACGCGCTTGCTACGGAGCAGGTAGCGCAGAGCAGGCAGAAAAGAAACATCAGACATAATCCCCTCCTATGGGAACGACTAGCCATGTCTGGCGCATGGCGGATTGGATTCGTCAGTCTGAAACTCGAAAGGCAGCTAACCGGGCTTGCACCGATTGGGCAGCGTAGAACTGCGAGCTGCACATTAAGGACTTTCGAGGCATCACCCAGTAAACCAAGGTATTCCCTGGCAACCAGCAGCGGTACTCCCGGCCCTGCTCTCTCGTTTCTGAGCGACCGCCTGTCTTTCCAGGTGTCAAATGGTTGTCTGCCTGTCCTCTGGGAGCGGCGTTGTTTTTCAACTGCTTAAATATTAACGCTAACTTTCTAGCGCTGTCAAGTATCTAGCGCTAAGAATTTAGCGCTAATATAATGTTATGAAATAGCGTATGGGAGAAATCTACGTGTCAAGAGTTGCTGAATTACGCAAAAGCAAGGATCTGACCCAACGTCAACTTGCGGATTTGATTGGCGTGGATCCCTCGACAATCCGAAATTGGGAACGCGATCGGGGTGGCGTCGAGACAATGGTGAAGCTAGCTAGGCTTTGTAAGGCTCTAGAATGCCAACCTGATGACTTGTTTGAGGCGCAAAAAATTGGTGAAGGTGACGAATAACGCTTGCAAACTATTGCCAAAAGGTTGACTTGAAATGCCAAGCCCTATGAGAGAAACAGACATCCAGACTGAACGCATCCCTGTGGATTTGGGCGATGGAGTCATCGTTCAGATGGAAGTAGCTATGACAGGTCGCGAGAAAGTTAAAGCTGGAGCTTTGCCCTTCGCTCAAATTGGCAAGGCTCTATCCAAAATTGCTCAGGTTGTGGTGGAGCCGATTCAAGCTGCCAAACCCACAAAAGCAACCGTGAAGTATGGACACTTACCTGCTTCACGCGAAGTGCAACTATTTTTGAGCCATTGATTTTAGGCTATTTCAGCCATCCAAGAACTGAAAAGCGAACAATTCAGCACGAGAGAACAAGGGTTTCAGACTTTTAGTTGCACATCGCGTTGCTTCGTGTTTCAGCTTAATCTCTCGCGCCAGTGATGCTTACCGTTAGACTCCTACATATTTAGAACATTTGTTCCTCAGTCAAAGGCTTTTATCTGCAGATATGTAATGAACGAATCCAAGACTACATGTAATTTGTGCGGTGTCGAAATCCTACAAACAACAGCAGATCGGCATGGTGGTTTGTGTGCAATTTGTAACAAAAGACTGCCACTAAGATGCTTGAGATGCTTTTTTCCGTTTTCTCGCTTTTGTCGATGGTCGTCCTTTGTATTAGTCACCGTTGTGTGCATTTACTATCTTCTCATTTTTGCCCACTGGAATGGTGTTTTGCGTCCTCTGTTGACTTCTGGATTCGTTTTGGCTCCGCCACTTGTCATTCATAGTGTTGCAATGATTCTCTTGATACTCCCAATGTTAGGAATCAAAGTTGGCTGGTGGTCTCTCAACCGTGTAAAAGCAAAAATGCTTATCTACTTATCTGCGGGTATTTTGCTGATTGCTCTGGAATTAATCCTCTTTAATACCAAACGCTGGATAGCAATTCTTAACTCTCCCTACATGAATGACTACCACAGTTTATGGATTTCTATCATTGTGGGTCTATTTTATCTGTTTATTTTTCGCCTTGTTGTTGACGCACAAAGAATTGGTAGCTTTCTAAAGGAGTTTAAGTCATTCCCTCTTATATCTCCAGTATTTTGTTTTGGAGCACCCGTATTCTGGACAAAGTCCCTTTCCGAATTTGGATTAACTGACGGGCAAATTAAGATTGCAAGTGCCATATCTTTCGCTTCCGGTATTGTCTTCCTTGTCTCCTTAGTTCTGTATTTTGTCAGCCAGCATTTAAAAATGGCTATAGAGTCACAGCGTAGCTCAATAGTTGTACCCTTCAACATCACGAATAAGACTATTAACCAACAGAATTTAGATATGCTTGAACATACTTCCTTGGGTGCTGTAATGCTTGGACTTAGCGGTCTTACATTTGTTTGCCTTGATGTCGGTTATTCAATTCTATTAACCTTTAGTGCAAGTCCGTAATAATATGACCAATCGCAGCACTCATTCTCCAGTGTAATCACGGGATTGAGGTATGAAGCCCAGCAATCATAAGTCTTTGCGTGCCTAACTTGGCGTTGGAGCGGATGTGAAGGCTAAAGCGTCAGGCTTCGTTGTAAAATGGTCTCACACCGCTCAACTTAACCGTTAGACTTATCACCACCCTGGAGTTTTAACAAACCTGCTTATTTAAAGAGCAAGACAATAATGGAATGTTTGCCATTTTTTTAGGAGTAAAAGTGGTAAATCTATTGGAGTATTCAGTTCTTTCATACCTAAGAAACCCCTTCTCTGAATTTGCTATCATGCTTAGGGGGCCTTGGGGGGCTGGCAAGACATATTTTTGGAAGAAGGTACTTGCACCTGCGATTGCCAGTGACGACACCCTGAAGCGAACATATGATGTGATCAGAATCGCATATGTGTCTCTGTATGGCGCTTCTGATCTTGAAGGAGTTGCTCTGAATATTCTAGTTCAGATTAAGGCACGTCTTGAGGGTCAATTTAGCTCAATTGCTACAGCTTCGACTAGGTTCGCATTGCGGTGGCTCAAGTTAGATGCTGCGACAAAAGATCTGGACTTGGTCTCAATTCTTGAGTTGACTTCTTTGAACGAGCAATTAACAGTAATATGTTTCGACGACTTGGAACGAGCAAATCTGCCGATCAAAGATCTGCTCGGTTTCATCAATCAATACGTCGAACATACTAATGCTCGTATCATAATAATTTGCAATGAGGAGGAGATTGAACGAAGAGAGTATGATGGCTATCAACAACTTAAAGAGAAAACAGTAGGAGCAACTTTTCACTATCAGCCTAACATTGGGAAAGCAATAGGCTCAATGATTAATGGAATTACATCGGATCGACAACTGAAAGACTACCTGAATGAGTTTAAAAAAGACATTACAGACATTTTCCATCGAGCAGATACTGCCAATCTCCGAATCCTTCGTCACTCATTATCGCTATTGGCATCAGCCCACTCAGCATATACCAAGACTGCTTACCTTCCAAATAGTGACCTTGTTAGATCATTTCTGCCAGCTTCAATTGAGTACATTAGTGGCCGTCTGACCCCCGATTTGATTCATCGTATTATGTATCGGGGAATCGAAGCTTCGGTAGACTTTGATATCAAGTATGGTAACGTCTTGAATTCGCTAGGTAGATACTTCAATCAATATGGCCTGCAAGGAGGAGTAAGGTTAATTCAATCTAAGGAACTCGGTAATCTCATAGTACATGGAGCAATAGATCAAGTTGAGTTCGAACATGAAATATCTTTACATCATGAGCGATGGTACTCGGAAATCTCAGTCTCAGAGAGACAGAGAGCTGTTAGAGATTTGGCGGATTATTATGAGGACACGGATGAAGAATTCTATGCCAAAGCCAATTTGGCAATCGAATGTGTAGCTGCGGGAGACTTTCGACGATGGGATGTGTTTAGGTCTGCAGTTGTCGACTTCGACTATCTGAGCAAACAAGGACTTCTGACAAGGCCACTCTCGGCTGTCAGAGCGGCTTTTCATCAAGGTATTCAGCAGATGATAAAGGCTGGTATAGACTTACGACAGATTGATGAGTGGAACTGGGACGAAGAGAAACTGAGTGAGTTTTCGCTTTCAATATATCAGAAGTGCAAGCATCTCAGGCATGAGGCAAAAATAAAGGAACTCGAATGTATGTTTCATCAAGCGCTTAAACTGCTACCGAATCAAGCCGTAAATGAATTAGTAGCACTAATCGAGAGTAATAAGTTCCGTTCAGAAGCTATTCCGATATCAATAACAGCAGAGGATCTTTTTGAGGTTTTTCGTCATTGCAGTATAGCTACTTGCTTTAGAGTTACCGATGTTTTTCGTAGGAGACGTTACTTTGCTATTCCAAATGAACAACACGAGCTTGATCTTCTCGCAGATGTGGCTGATCAGTTTGATAAAATGGCAGAGTCATTAGAATCCTCGCAGGTACTTTCTGCCTATCGAGCGAAGCTTAAAGCGAGCTGCTTTCGAGATACTACTAAGGAAGTTAGTGATGATGATCGGGAGCGATGGAGAAAACATATGGAGAACGAGGAGATTAGGAAGAAACTCGAAGGCAATCTCGGATTCTGAAATCACAAAAAGGGGTAGCCTATATTTTGGGTTGGACATCCCTAACCCGTCACTGCAGCGGACGCGAAGGCTAAGGGATCGGCCTTTTCCGAAAGATGGTCTCGCGCGGCTGAGCTGAGTCGTTAGACCTGCCTGAAAGTACACTCGCTATGTCATAAATTCTTCTGCAAAAAAACAGAGAACAGCACCCTGCAATCCCCCTCACCTCATCCCCCTGTTAGACTCAATAAACAAGCTGGAGGCGATACACTTCAACCCGCAGCCACGATCTGCTGCTGGCGAGCCTTCCATTCATCAGTACCTGCAACGTTGTCCATTACAAAGCCTGCCCCTGAGCCGAATTCCAGGGCGCTGCCATGCCTGTTTAGGCATGGCAGAGAATTTGGATTTAGTCTGTTTAAAAAGCAGCAGATTACTCTCGGTTCAGCAAGCTTTGTTTACAGCAAGCAAAGGATAATATGATACCTAGGACGATTCACCTTTTCTGGGGAGAATCTTCTCAAAAACAGTTAGATTTTCTCTAAGAAAATTGTTACCCATCTTCTCTTTCTCTAGCTCTATTGTTGTTTGTCCTTTTTTAAGAACAAAGTTTCGCTCTGTCTTAACCAATTCACATAACAAGATTTCCACCAGAGATTTATCAGAGTCAGATAGAACGATAACCTTAATGGCGATCATTTTTGCTTCAATATTTGTCAACTCATTCTGAAAAAATTTGATTTCATTTAAGCTTGTTCGGTATAAGTTGAGAAAAAAGAAAGCGAAAATATTGACCAAAATTATGAAAGTCGTTCTAGGAAAGTAATATGCAGCTAAATCCCTATTGCTTAACTCTATGCTTGGAGCATTTAATAAGCTCCAGCCTAAAAAGAAAATTCCAACTATACTAATAGCTATGCCAATTATCAGATTGAGATTTGCGCGCCTGTTAAGACTTCCTATTTCTACATTTAGTCGCTGTCTTGTTTTTTCATGCTCTTCATCAAGAACTTTATGTAACTCTTGATTTCTAAGATTATTACTATACTTTTCTTCAAACGAGCTAATAAAGCTATCAGTCAATTTTCTTTCTATAACTAATGCTAGATTATCAAAAAGATTGACTTCTCCATCTGGGGAGACTTGAGTCTGTATTACAGTAGACAAGCTTTCTAAAATTTCTTTGATGTTTCTTTCTTGCTGCTGTGACTTATCATCAATTTTCGTGATTATTTCGCTTCTTGGACTTAACTCATCCAAAGAAGAAACTGGACCTACAAATTCTACTGAATCAATTTGTAGTAAATATCGATTTGCACCTATAGAAAGTGCAATACCGAACAAGAAACCACTCAAAATTCTTGTTGTAGAGTACAAGAGTTTAGGGCTAAAAGTACCTGTATCAGTTATGAAATCAAGTATAACTGGTATATCGTTTTCTAAAATCAATATAAGGGTTCCTATTATTACGAAAATACTACCAATTGGCCCTAAAAGACGAGGTAGCATAGATAATATTCGAAGGTTTCTAGAGATTGTTTTGAGCATATAGCAATTCTCAGGCTAGTGAGGTATGGAAATGTTCCCCTGCCTTCGGCAGGGGAACATTTCCATGTACTTCAGTCGTACGGGAAACGCTATAAGTAGTCTTTCAAGGAAAATCAATTGATTCTCTCACATCTGTAGTGTACTCAAGTTCCTTAGCTGTAACGACCCACAATCAAGGAGTAATGGAACCAGTGCGATGCAGATAAGTCGAGTATGAAGGGAGAAGTCAACTCCTCTCAATGAATAGTGAAGAGCCATCTCTCCCAGTGGTGTCTTTTCCACAACTACTCCTACTCATCCGAAAGCACCACAACCCTATCAAGCGGCTTCAACTCCCCAATAGTCAGACTCCGAATGAACTGCCGTATCACGTCGCTTTGGGTGCGCTCGGTTATTTGACAGTAAGCGTCCAAGTGCTGCTTCTCCAAATCTGATATTCGAACAGAAATATTCTTCATGTGCTGCCTATTTAATTGTTTTTGCGGTACAATAGTAGCATGAAACTTTCCTACCAGTACCGCATCAAGCCTACCTCTGAGCAGGAAGCCACGATGAACCGATGGCTGGATATGTTGCGCCATCAGTACAACTGGCTGCTCTCAGAGCGGTTTCGCTGGTGGGAAGAGAATCGTTGCTCCATCAATGCTTGCCCGCTCATTTGTCATCTGCCAGAGCTGAAAGACCGGCCTGAATACTACGGGCAAAAACGATCTTTAGTGGCCTTGAAGCAGCAGAGACCTTGGTACAAAGACCTCCATGCTCATGTATTGCAGGACATGGTGAAGCGGGTAGATCTGGCTTTTCAACGGTTCATTAAAGGGGATAGCAGCGGTAAGCGTAGTGGGAAACCCCGTTTTAAGGGCAAGAACCGCTATCGCACTTTTCGCTTTCCTAGCGTGAAACCTGACTGCATTCGTGGCAACCGGATAACCTTACCTAAGTTGGGTGCAATCAAGCTGATTCAACATCGGCCAATCCCGGATGGATTCACCATTAAAGGTGCTTTAGTCACCCGAAAAGCTGACGGTTGGTACGTCACCCTAACGCTAGAAGACAAGTCTGTACCAGAGATACCCATTATTACTATTGAGGCTACAGAGACTAACAGCATTGGAGTAGATGCAGGGCTGGAATACTTTGCAGCCTGCTCTGATGGCACCCTGATCGACCCACCCAAGTTTTACCGTCAAGCAGAAAAAGAACTCGCCAAACTACAGGCTAAACGAGATGCACGCCAGAAAGGTTCAAAGGCACGTCGCAAACTGAATCGCAGAATTGCCAGGTTACATCAAAAAGTGGCCAGACAGAGGCGGCAATGGCACTTTGAAGTTGCGGGCGATCTGGTGAATAAAGCCGATGTCATCTTTGTTGAAAAGCTGAAAGTTTCCAATATGTCCCGACGCAACAAGCCGAAATCAGATGGACATGGGGTATATCTGCCCAATGGTCAATCGGCAAAGTCGGGACTCAATAAAAGTTTTGCAGATGCTGGGATCGCTGGGTTCTTAAATCAAATCCTGCCTTACAAAGCTGCGAAAGCTGGTAAGAAGGTGGTAAAAGTGAACCCTGCAGGTACCTCCCAACATTGTGCAATCTGTCTGAATCGAGTACCTAAAACGCTTTCGGATCGATGGCATAGCTGCCCCCATTGTGGTGCATCCATGCCGCGCGATCTGAACTCTGGAATCTTGATTCAGAAAGTGGGGTTGGGCGTCGCCTCACTCAAAAACGCGAAGTCTCGGAAACGGGATGGAGAAGCCCGCGCTCTATGCGTAGCATGAGCGACGGGAGTACGTCACTTAGCTCGACTCATTGATATGAGTCCGCAAAATATTCAGAAGATTGAGCAGGGGCTATCGAAGTCGATCACGTATGACATGCTGGGTCGCCTGTGCAAGAACCTGCGCTGTCAGCCGGGAGACCTGCTGAGATACGTGCCTGACAGCGAACCCAATACCGCTGCGTAGCTGTCATTCAGCATTTGCGATCGCAATCGAACAGTACCCCCGTTTTAGTTACAGCAATCGGGATTCATCGGCTGAAACCCAAGCCCTGTAAGCCCTGCATTCGGTTACAGGGTTTTTTCTGAGCATTCAGAAAAACCTCTTGCCCTAATCCCTGCGATCGCATAGTCTAGCGGGTGTATCGCTGCACACCCGCTATTGTGTTTGGACTATGTCATCTCCTCTCGAAGATTTGAACGCTGCTATTGAAGCCAACAATCCCTTCAACAGAAATCTGTGTGTCGGCAAAAGGGATGTTTGGAGTAGGGAACTTCCCGATCTACCTTCGCTGAATGCTCATGCTTCCAATGCAGTGATTGAAGCGGTTGATGAAGTCCGCAGCGGTCAGCGTCAGACCATTGGCATTACCCTCAAGGCAGAGAAGGGCCTGGGTAAAACTCACCTCATTGCTCGCATCCGCCAGCGCCTGAAGGAGAGAGGGGATGTTTTGTTTGTTTATATGACTGATTACGACGATCTCGATCGCATCAGAGAGGAGTTTCTAAACACGCTGGCAAATAGTTTCAAGCAATCTGGCGCTCAAGAGGTAACTCAATGGCAGGAGTTAGCAACCACCTTTGTTAACGATGTCCTGGATAAAGACTATTCCCCTCAGCATTTGGTGAGCAAGTTCTCTGAAATCTTGAAAGAAAAACCTGATGTTATTGACGAGCTGATGGACAAAATATTGAAAGTCATGCCGGAAATAGATGAGAATCCCGATCTAATCCGAGCAATCTTATGGATGCTCTCGTCAAAGTATGCACCTCATGTTGCTAACTGGATAGGAGGTAAAGTCTTAACAAATCGAGCTGCTGATGTTTTGGGATTACTATCTAATCCCGGCGATACTGATGAAAGGATTCGTCAGCTTTTGGATTTGATCAGCGTTCACCACATCCTGGTAATCTGCTTTGACACAGTGGATAGCTGGGCAGCCAACGACTCTGGATTAACAACAGATCAATGCGTTACAGATCTGGCAAAAGGCTTGTACATTAACATCAGTCGTGGCGTCATTCTGACAGCCATATACCCTGACCCTTTGGAGCACCAACCTGAAAACTTGCTCCAAGCTAGGGATGTGGATCGCACCTTCGAGCTGAACGGCCTCGACTCCGATCAAGTTGTAGGGCTAGTGGAGTGCTATCTACAAGAGTTTTATGCTGACCAGGAACTGACACCCCCTCATCCTGTGTATCCCTTTGATCCGGAGCAGCTGAAAGCGCTCGGTCGAGACTTGCCAACTGCCAGAAGAGTGCTGAAATGGTGTCAGGAGAACTGGAAAGAGGCCATCGTGCGATCGCAGGAGCAATACTGATTCACGCTGTCATGGTCTCTGAGCCTGAAGGAGACTTGATGGGGCTGATCAGGGCTGTGCTGTTCGTTTTTGGGCTGGCACTGATTGTGGGGTCGTTTGGGGGGAGGGGTAAACTCCAAGGGTAACTAAAAAGGCGCTCTGCCGCACTCTTCAACGGCTCCGATGGTTTAGAGGTGTTTATACTGACTCTCTCTATCTAATTATTTCTATAGGCATCTTATTTTACTTCTGAAAAAAATAGAATGTATAACTTATGTATACTTTTCCGGATCAGGTATTGAATTTCAGTATACCTGGAAAGAACCAAATCGGATTCCCATATAAGAGCAGCAATTCCAAATTTAACTCTCAGGGTTCGGCACTAGTTCCGTGATATTGGATTGCATAACCCATTCAGAACAAGGGTTATAGGCTTTTGCTCAATAACCTGGATATTCCAATTTTTGCAGGAAGCTCCTATTGTTTAGCAAGCCTTTTTATTCCCTATTCAGTGGAACCAGTGTCGTTAGTTAAAGGTATTAGAATATTTTGCTGTCCTTGTCTAACCTACAACTACGAAATTTAAGTATTAAGAGGAGAGGAATAGAGATGATTCGCCGTTTCTTGTGTCTAACTATCATAACTATTTTGTTGTTTTTTCAGTCAGGAGAAGCGTTAGCTGCAACACTCACTCCTTTTGGAACAATAGCAGCAGGGGCTGCTGTAGCAGGAGCAATAACAAATATGTTTAACGCTCTCGGTAATGATGACAAAGTTGTTGTCGATTTGAAGAATCAATCTACAGCAACTCTTAAACTCAAAAAGCAAAGTACTAGCTCTTATTCTGGAGTATCTGGAAAATTTGTGGATCCTCCTGATTTAATAGTCGAGTCTCAAAAAGACTCATTGTTTAGTGCTGAAAAGAAAACAGACTCTCTAGCAGGTAACGTGCAATTTGTAGTGTATGAAGTGGACAATTCAATGAGCTTGTACATTGGATGGAACTTTCCATACATTGGAGATAATACCTATGTTATGGGTTTGATGTCTGGCTCTGAAGATTTCGATTTAATTAATGATCAATTCCTGATGGCCCTTGCAACATTAGGACAGAATGAATTTAATCTGAAAGAGCAAAGTAGTTGTACGGTCGGCGGCAAACGGCTCACCGGACAAATGGGAGAAGATCCCTTGCGTTTCATACTAGAAGATACACAAGATGAGGGAAAAGATACTCTTTGTATAAGTGGCAAATATACTACAAAAGACGAGGTGAAGGACATAATCTGCCTAATGGTGCGGGGAAAAATGGAGGGTTGCTCACCTTTAGGGATTTTTTAAGGATTTACAACCCCCTCACCGTCCTGGCCCACGGCGGCGGCACAAATTCGGCAGGATGCCACACCAACCGGAAGACGGGGATACCTCACTGTCACAACTCAGGGAGTGATTTGGGTGTGCGCCGGTCACCATCCCGTTCACCCATTAACCCCATAATAGAGGCCACCGTGACCAGCATTGTGGACGGTGACACGATTGAAGCTACGACGGTTTCTCAGGGGGATATTACAGTAAGACTTGCTTGTATTGATGCGCCTGAAATGGGTCAGAAGCCTTGGGGACAAAGGGCAAAAGACGAGCTAGAGGGACTCTTGCCTGTTGGTGAGAGAGTCTTTTTGCGAGTAGTTTATACTGACCGCTATGGCCGCAAAGCTGCTGATGTTTATCATGGTGATGACCATATCGGGTTAAAAATGGTTATGTTAGGCCATGCCGTCGTCTACACCAAATACCTGGACAGCTGCCCTACAACCCGTGCCCAGTATCTCCAGGCAGAGGAGGGGGCAAAGCGGGGGCGCATCGGGTTTTGGAATCAGGCCAGCCCGGTGATGCCTTGGGATTGGAGGGCGCGGTAGGGGTACCGCGCCGTTGCCTTTTCCGAGCCTTTCGGTAAAAGCAATATCAGAGTAGCATGAGCCGTTGCTGAATCGCTCGAAGGCTGGCCCCAAAAGGCTTCTCACCTTATAGTTAACAAATTTGGGCGAAAAGACCAGTTTAGGCAAACTGGCAAGCTAGTTGCCTTCAGATTTAGAGCCAATAAAAAACCGACCGGAAAAGTGGTCGGCTTTTTGGTTGGTGAATTTTCACACAATGTTATGAGGTTTTATATGAGATTTGTA